>MVJL01009078.1:0-245174 GCA_002156465.1 Macrocentrus cingulum | reverse complement strand
CCCCCCCCCCCCCCGAAGGCTTCAGTGAGCGCTGCAAACAGCCGGAAATACAAAAAAATTTTAAATCATTGTTCAATAATTACAAGCCTTTGCAAGGCTAGACGGTGATGACTACTATAAAACGCGTAATGTCGAGAAACAAGGGGAAAAGCGGAAAAAGAAGGAGAAACGCGACGAGGAGAAGCAGTTTTTGGCCAGTTTTTGCTGGCCATCTCACACCTCCACTTCTTTTCATATCCCCGTCAATTGTGACAAAAAATAAAATCAATGGTGCCCCTCCCGCACTGCCTTTCTTCTCTAAATAAAGAAAAAAAAGGAAAACAACAACAACAACAACAACAACAGTACCTTGGACTAGTATTTATTCATGAGTTTTCTATGAATAAAGAGAAAGAACGTGCACCAATACATCACGAGAATTGGTTGTGAGCAAGAGCACTGGGTATTGACATGCCAGCACCGATGAGTCCGGGTGGAAGAAAAGCCGTAGCCGGTGGTAACATCAAAGGCTCGGGTAAAATCGATGGCCTGAGTCTCTCAGTCAAGGCGAGCATAACCTGACAATGAAGATGCTGAATAGTAGCTAACAAATTCAAGTTTGTATCAATAAGCCCGGCTGCTGGCGAGAAACTGTCTCTGTCAAATGAATTTTCAACTCGATCTGTACACTCGGAAGCCGTCTTCTGTTCATCCTGCAGCGCTGCCGCCGCCGCTGCGGCTTTATTTTTTTCCGCGAGAATGCGCTGCTGGTGCTTCAGGTACATGGTCGTAATGGGAAGACTGTAGTCTATAGGAGTTTCCTTCGGGTCTAAACTCGGACTCCATGGTCGGGGCAGCGGTTGGGTGGGTGGTGGAGATGGTGTTCGACCCGCGGGGATCATTCGCCGCCACTTGGACGAGGCGGAACTCCGCGAACTTGCCCGATCTGACTCGGGAGTCTTTCGCGATTCCGGTTCCGATGGCGTCGGTTCCTTTTTCAATATGTTACTGATACTCAGTGGATTGTATTTTTCCTCCTTTTCCCTCTTCTTCTCCGGCTCTTTCGTCTTTTCCACTTTTTGGAGCTTTGGCTGCTTAGGCACTGGGTACTGGGCGGCCTTGAATTCCGGTGCACTGTTTGCCTCGCAGTTGGGCCGCACTGGCGAGGCCACCAACGGCGCTACTGGCGTAGGACTCTGCGCGACAGGCAGGATACTTGGCACCACGCTTGCTGGTGCAGATAGAGGCGCCGCGGCTGATTGATTCGATAAATTTGTTGGACTGGGTGTCCTCGGACGACGCTGACACTCGGTACAACCGAGGAGAAATCGCGTCACGGCCTCCCGCGGCAGAAACGCGTACGTCTCCGTGATCTAAAATGAAAAATTAACTCTTGTCAGTGCTTTTCAGGCATGGAAAAAACTTTTTTTTGTTGCATTTTCATACAGTGCATCTGAAGGTTCACCCAGAGTATGGAAGCGATGGCGACGCTGGGTATATGGAAGAAATATAGTGTGGTGGAGGATGGGGCAAACTTTGATGTCTAGTCGGAGGATACGTATGCTGCCTTCAGGCATATTCTCCGCCTTTTCGAAGGAAACGTTTATACCTTGCGAGAAGACGAGAAGGGGCTGGTGTGTAACTCAATCAAGAATGAGAGTCTTGGATATAGCGCGCGGTAGTGCAGGGATATACCTTATGTGGATTATTCTGTGAGAATTCACAGACGTGGTTTCAGTATATTAATTTAATAAGATTTACTTCATGACCGTGTATATAAAACTTCAAAAAAAGATTTAACTTTGACAAAATAACTGTAGGGGAGACTAGAAGCAATTGAAATACAGTGCCAGTTGAAATAGTGACGTTTAAAAAACAGTAAATAATAATACATTAAATATTCATGAATATTCATGTAAAGAATAGCACAAAAATGCATCAACCCAATTGTTTTTGTGACAAATAATATAGAACAGTTGGAATAAAATAAAAAAAATAAAAAAATATCTCCTTGTCTTCTAAATCCACAGAAATTTAATTTTTCAGTTTATTAAAGCAATCATGAATGTTTTTTATTAATAAATAAGTGCTTATGAATAAAAACAATAATTTATTGAAAATAACAACACTTTTATTGCAAATCTTCAATTAAAAACAAAGGGTATTTCAACTGTAACCTGCTATAGCTGCCAATTTGAACAGAGAATAAGTCGAAAATTTTTTATCGATAAAAATGTAACCGATCATTGAATTTAAATTTTGACAAATTTTCATGACAGGATATAGTGTTCGAAACTATTGTGCCAAAACTGATGATTTAATAATTATTACTTTAAACACAATAAATTCTCAGGATTTTAGTGTTTCGTGTTTCAATTAAACCTAGTCTCCATCATATTTCCAAGTTTTATTTGTAAAAAGATATATTATAATTTAGAAAAAAAAACTCTTAAAATGTTCAAAATATAAATATGGAAAAAAATTTTCAACGGGTTTCAACCTGCATTATGTTCAGAGTAAACAAAAAAAACGTGAAAAACTTGGTCACCACAAAGGCCAAAGTGCACTCGATAAATCTCTCGAGTGTGTAAGTTCGATCTTACGCAAAACAGTAGAGTAATGTCGCCATCAGAGTGTGTAAATATATAATACGATATATACATATGCACAAAACTTATCCATGTGTGTTTGTTCTCTAGGTGATGCGGGGCGAGTGAGAGACGAGCTGTGTGTATGTAAGCAACCAATGCAACAAGTGTCCTGAGGTTTTGAATCACAAGCAGATCACGGCGTATATACTGCCAAGCGAAAGAGACCAAAGGGGGTGGCGGGGAAGTGAGCAAACGCGATAAAAAGAGAGAAGAAATGATGTTATGAATCTCTATACATACGCGCGCGATTCAGATACACACCGACATAAATCCCCATCAGACATTTCATCAATGAATCCCTCTACCCGCTTATAAACAGGACAAAAAAAAATTGACACGGATAAAAATGTTAACACGGAAAATTATCCAATACTTTCAACCAGTCAAAAAAAAAAAAATTGAAACCCACTAATAAAAAATTATTGCTGGATTTTTTTGTACCAAAAGAAAAATTCCACAATCATGAAAATAATTAAATATCAATTTTAATTATGCTTACAGTTCTGTAGGTGCGTTTTTGACCGGCATGCTTTCCAGGACGTCCCTCAAGATCAACATGAACAGCGTGAATGATGTCGAAAAAATTTTCAACAATAGCAACCTTCTTGTAAACTCGCCCGGGCGTCACACTTCCCTCTGCTGCACTTGGAGTCTGGAAAAAAAATCGAAAAATAAAAAATTACTAATGATAAAGCTCGCACCAACCGTTAGGTATTATAATTTAATTTATTTATAGATTAGGTATTATAATCCAAAGTTGACAGCGCCGCCTGGCGGATGTATTGTAAGCTTCGCTTGCGATAAGTGCGGAAAAGCTCCGAGGAAACCTCCACGCTCCACCCCCAAAGAAAGCTGATTACCGACGCTCGGCACACGAGGTTTCTACCTTTACCACTTGAGATCATTTACCGAGGCGAAGAGAGATTTTTTGGTGGCGTGTGTACCGAGCGCCCATGTAATAAACGATAATATTTACAAACTGCTTGACCGACCGAGTGTTAAAAAATATTCAACAAAATTTTTCAATTTTTTTCAAACGATAAATTTATTCAAATCGCTAAGAAAAAAAATAAATAATCAATTTTATTACCGACATAGGATAATTTAAAAATTAAAAAAAAAACCGAGGAAAAAATGTTTTTTTTTTTTTGAGTAATAATTATCTTAACCTTGATAGATATAATTTTATCAAACTATCATACTTGAAAATCAGTTTAAAAAATTTTAATGACCATAAAAAAAAATTTTTTTACCTATAAAAATAAGCAATACCAGGTTTAAACATTTTTTTAAATGTTAAATTTAACAAATTCAAGTTAATTCAATGGTTAAAAAGAATAAACAGTAATTATGTGAAAGACTGAAAAACACTTTTAAAAAATTTACATTAAAGTTTTGTGTTTGGTAAATAAAAAACAAATTTAATTCAACCTAAACATGTTGAAATATATGTTTAAAGAGTATAGACGCATGCGCGTCATTATTGTATTTTCCTAAACACCTGTTGGAGTACTCGTGCAGGAGCTCACTAGTCGGATTAAAGGGGGGTTCGCGGTTTAGAAATATTCCGGCGCCGGTAAAAGCTCATAAAACATCAAGGTGGCTGGCGCATAAACTGAGAATCTCAATAAATACATAAATATACAAGCAAATTATATATAAATAATTGTCTGTGTTGAAATACAAGATAGGAAGAGAGAGCTCGCAGTGCGGGAATCTATGGAATAGGCGAGCGATAACCCGCAGCGTCAGAGAGCTACATGTGTGAAATATATTTAGATGAGGTGCGCGATAGTACCATGGCTATTATATGAGCCTATACGCTCGACTAGTGTGCGCCCAGTCTGAGTTATAATGGTCAAACGAAGCAGGAGGGAGATTATGGCAAAACGGTGTGTGAATACAGCCTTCCTGGCTGAATAATCCAGCTGATGCTCTCACACGTCACGCAATGCGTATGTTTAAAGTGCAACTGGCATGTGGCGAGCCCTAATTGCCTGTTTAAAAAATTTATTTACACCTTACAACTCATAAAAACAAATTTTCCATATCCCAAAATTTGTCATCACCAAAAAATGAGCAAAAAACAATTCTACATCATGCAAAAAAAGATATCCAACTAATTTTACCAAGTTTCCCTAACTCTTTCTACCCCCTAATGAGTTCTCCAATCCCTCGAACAACCTCCAAAGCCAAATAAATTCTTCCCACATTGTTTTCCTGGTTTTTGTTTGATAAAAACGGGAAAAAAAATTTTTATCGATAATTTTTTAGTGTCCGGCTATTGGGACATCTACTCCGAGAGAAAGTATGGATATACAAGAGCAGTCGTGATAATGGAGCGCAACAAAGCAGTGCTTACAGAGCGCGGAGAGGATAAAAAAAGCAATGTTTTCGTCCTATCTCGAAATTCCGCGTGTATGTGTGTGTTTGTATACAGAGTGTGACGACCGAAAGTATGCCGATAAGCCCGAGTAAGGGACTCTCTAGTGAGCACCAAGGGAATGGCCCGACTTCCCGGCGCCGCGTCCAACATTTTCACGGAAGCGCGCAAGGAAGATCTCGGGTGCCCTCGAGATTCCACAGACACACACATGCTCCCTCGAGATGTTCCCGCAATATTCTTATATTCTCACTTGCCGGCAGACTTTTTTCAACACATATATGTATACGTGTGTGTGTGCGAGCGAGGAGGGTCTCCCGGAAATCCGAGAGGTAAGGAGAGAACAGAGAGAAAAAAAAGTAAAATAAAAAAAAGGTCAAGCCAATCTCGCGCTTGGTTGTCCTCCTTTTTTTCGCACATACAAGGTCAAGGAACCCCTGTCGCGCGAGCTCAGTGTCGCATAAAAAAAATCTCTCTCACGCACACACATATACATATATATAGCTATACCGTCCGCGCGTACAATCGTGATAAAACAATTTTTCGCCACTCGGCAAAAATCAAGCGATCTCTATCTACATAGAGAAAAATATAGACAAAAATATAAAAATTGGCAAAAAGCGCACACAGAGGAAGGTGTTTTATATAAACCCACCTGGTGATATTAGTGCGTGCACGCTCGTACAGCGCGCGTTTGCAATTTCAACCGGGAGAGCGCAAACACGAGGGAAAAAAAAGAAAAATTCACAATGGCAGCATTCAACCGCTGCCACGAATCGTTTTAAAATTTAAAAAAAAAATATCCGCGCCATATATAGCCACGTTCTCGCGCGGTGCAGAGCATCAAACATATTTGACGCACGATGCAGCAGCAGCAGCAGCAGCAGCGCGGACGATATATATATTTACTCTCGCCAACGACGTATTAATCATGTATGGACAGATTTTCGTATATGGACAGTAAAAAAAATTCATTGCGATTATATTCATCGCGTGGATTCTTCTCTGATGCATGCTTGGCCCCGTACACACAGTAGCCCCAACGGCAATTAATCCAAACGCTCGATCGCGCTTCTCACCCCATCGCTCGTTCAATTGCCGCTCAATACAACCGCTTGCGCACGTCCACGAATTTTCTTCACAATTTTTTTTCCTCCACAAATTGATCTAGAAACCTCGTGGCAAAAATTACACACGAGCGC
Organism: Macrocentrus cingulum; assembly: GCA_002156465.1. Lineage (NCBI taxonomy): Eukaryota > Metazoa > Arthropoda > Insecta > Hymenoptera > Braconidae > Macrocentrus > Macrocentrus cingulum. Next base: position 238,959 of record MVJL01009078.1, on the reverse strand, counting down.
GGTGAAAATTAGTTGGAGAAATTGACTTGAAACTATCACAAGTATATTTTAAGGTTAAAAGTTTGAAATTGAAATTATTAGAAAAAATATATATATCTAACTAAAAAATATAATTTAATTGTAAGTGGGACGTTGAGATATATGTTTTTTTTTTACTATAGGTTATTTTGGTTTGTCGAGTGTTTTATAGATACATGGCGAATATAAAAGACACGCAGGAGTGAGAGTTGGGTTGCAAAGCGCTCAATCCCAGGCCACCCAGTAGCCATTTAGATAAACGACCGGGTCCCTGTTGAGTGCCGCGCGAGCGGGACGCTTGTCAGTACGAAATATAGTCGTTACATTACTTATATATGTATATTATCATAGCTGCTATCTGTACAAGAAATTTTTTCGCCTCAGACCACCATCAGCGTTGCGGAATATAAGAAAAAAATGGTTAAACCACAGAGCGCACAGTCCGGAATTATACTTAGCGCAAGTCCCAAAAACATCCGAAAAAATTTGCAACCCCTTGGCCTCATTTTAAAGACCACTGCACACCCCCAAACCTCAAATTTATGGAAAATAATTATGAAATACAGTATTAAATGTTTTACTTCACAATAATATTTTTCTACCCTTATAGTTTAGAGTACCAAAAACGCCGAAAAAAATTCGCAACCCCCTGGCATCGTTTTAAACACGAAATTCATAGGAAATCATTATAAAATATAGTGTTAAATGTTTTACTCTTTTCGATATATTAATTTTTCTATGCTGAGCACTGGAGTAAAAAAATAAAGAGTATATTTTTAAGAAATATGAAGGCTTAAAAATTTTTGAAATCGATTTTTTTTTACATCTCATGGACTAACGCGTTGGCTGCCGACGAGCCAATCGATGGCGACGAAATCATGGCACAATTTATACAGACATAGCGAGTAGAGAGCAGGGGGTGAAACTTGTGAAAGCAGAAGCCGATTGACAGTTTTCACGTTGGGAAAATAATCCACGGTCGAAACCGCATATCCGACTGTACAAGGTACACGACTGTCACGATTCTACTTTTGTTATACACGCAGTCAGCACACTGAGCGACATATTGCCCATACTCCAGTACGTAAAACACAATTCTACTCTCGATTTTCTGTTTTTGAATTTATATATAGTCAAAAAAGATAAAATTCTTAATTCTCTTTCAAAAAAACATTTTATTGCATGAAATCTCAGTGACCATGCACACGTAAAAAATATTCACAGCCATACATACATCCTCCGAAATTTTCGACAGAACATCGAATATTTCTTGAGAACGGTACCTTGTACAAAAAAAATCAATTAACAAAAAAGATGGGAAAACTCATCAACTACCAAAAAGGTCATAAACATTATTTACGTAAAACGCTCTATTTTCCAGATAAAACCAATAATATTATTTTTTTAGAAAACAGCAACTTTTGTATTCTCATATTGTGTCAAAAAATAAATGTCCTTGTTAATCAAATTCTGCACCTTATACTGACCTGACACTGACATGTCTTGGTCGTGACAGATTCTACTGCAAATATCAACCTCATCATGAAACTAAGCGAAAAAAAAAAACAGCGGTAAATGGAGCCAGAAATTAGTTGGTTACTGGAAATAAGGTGAAAAGCCCGGTGCAATAAATAATTGAAGAGAGGCCAGCACGAGTTGGTAAAGCTGAGAAGTTGTCGCGCGATGATGCCGCGGGTGGGTTTCCAGTCGTTTGCCCCTCCACCAAAAGGAGCGAAAGATTCATATCAGACTGAAAGCTTGAAACGGGACCCCAGTTGGCCCGAAGCGGGATGGAATGCTCGTCAATAGGATGTCGGTGGTGCGAGCAGGACAGAAAAAGGCACACGTTTCGTCGTCGTGGAACGACGCGAGCTGGCTGCGGAGAAGCTTATACGGGTGGTGTTCAGTCAGCGCTGCTAGTAGTAGGAGCCTCAATTGGCGAGGCAGCGCCCTGAGAGAGACAGAGTTGACGTCCAGAAGTGCGAGTGGGCGTCGACTGTACGAGGAGTGGGCGTAGAGTGGGAGACTCAGGGCGAGAGTGGGAGTCCCGCCGACACGACATCGGAAAACGAACGAATCTCTAGAGATTCCACGCATTGAGGGAGTAGTAGAGCGGGCCAGACCGACCGCCAGCCTTGTTGGTTGCACGGAAGGCAGCTGCCAGCCGGCTTACCGTCGCCGCGCGTATTATGCCGCCGACAGGAGCGAGAGGGCGAGAGGAGGCAAAAGCGAGACTACTCCTCGCCGCCGGAATTCACAACGAGTCAGAGAGGCAATGCCGGCCTGTCCCGTAAAGATCCCGCTTGTGCTAAAAACTTTTGCAGCCAGAGAGCACCGCCGCCGCACACTCTATACACCGTATAATAGCTGTGTGTGTGTGTGAGAGAGTTCCTGCACGTAGTCCGCGACGACTTCTAGCTCAACGGGCGTAAGTAAACCTATCTCTCGGACGCTTTAATGTGTGCACACACTTGTGCTCGTTATCTGCCAGCCAGGTGTCGATGCACGCGCAAAAAAAATCAATCGCCTCACACTGACATCATACACGAGTGACAGCACCTACTGTCAACCCCATTTCTTCTAAAAAAATTGTAATTTTCTTCAATTCAAAATTCTTTTGAAAAAAAAAAAAAAAAACAGAAAATGTATTAACTATTTCGATATTTTTAATTTAGATTTAAAAATTTTGAAAAACTCCTCTTTTTTTTTAGTTATTTCAAGTTGAAATGAGAAAAATTCGAAAAAATGTTTGAAATAAAAATTGTTTACCCAGTGGATTTGAGGAAAAGGTAAATAAATTTTCTATATCCATCGATCGGGTGAAATGTTCTCACAATAAGAGTGACAAAAACTGGTGTTTTTGTCGCCCAACATACATATACATACAAGAGCAAAGTCTGCGCACTACTTGAACCTACAGCGCAAAAAGGCTCTCATTATCAAACGCCTCGGATTTCCTATATACCCACGAACAAACAGAGTCGACCATCTGCACACGGAAGGGCCAGCAAGCGCAGCAGCAGCGCAGTCAGCGCGCATTTCACTCTCTTTCCCACCCTCCAATCTCGTTCGCTGTCGCCTCTTGACGCTTGTCTCACACCACACAGCCACTACTACTACCACTGGCGCGCGACGCTATTAGACATCGTCGCTGATTTCCACCCGCCTCATCTCTTTTTTTCCATTTTTTTTTTATTAAAAAAAATTTTTCCACACTTGAATTTGTAGCGTCGATATATATACAAGAAAATTAAAGAGTCGAAATGCGTGCGAGCGAATTAAATGAATAATTCCGCTCTATAGCAGAAATTTTAATCATCAAAAAATCCCAAACCCCTTTAGTTAAATTGTTTATAACAAAATAAAAAATCAATTTTTCAAACCATAAACAATCAGTACCTAAAATATAATAAAAATAATTTCATTAAAAAAATTAAAAAATCAAAATATCAAATTTTAACATAAACATGGAAAAAAAATTTTTTTTTTTCAATTAAAGTATATCTATTTGATAGCACTCAACTATAACCATTGTATATAATTGAGTGTTTTATGCTAAACTCTATTGTTTGATATAAAAAAATTTTTTACTCAATTTTTTTTTCCAGTCGGATATTTTTACACGTGTTCTACTAAATTTTGTATTCAAAAGAGCGTAATAATTTGATTATTGTCCGAAAAGAGGTGCAATAATGATGAAAATTTGGGTATTGAGTAATTTAGGTGTAATGCAGATTGTCTGTTGCGAGGTCATCAGATCGATTGATCGGGCATAGCTTCCACAGTTGGAATTGCGATCAAATATTTCGGCGTGTTCCAAAAGACTCCGCGGAGGCTTGCACTCGGATTTGTGCTATGTACGCTCGGTTGCTCACTCTCTCTCATCGTGTCTATCCGACCGCTTGAGCTCGAGAGGATCGATGTGAGAGAGGCCAGGATATAGGAGGACTATAACCGAAGAGACTCTTGCGCGCGTTGGCGGAGTGGAGTGATGGATCTCGACGGCTCTTGCCTCGTTTTCCGTCTACCGCCATATCCCGCCGGCTTCTCCAAAGATTGATGGGTCCTGTTCGCCGAGAAGCAGGCGATCTGCCGGGCTTTTCGCACGACACCACTCAAGTTAGACTTTATCTCGATGCTCCTGGGTACCCGGCGCTGTTCTCACACCATTCACCAACTATTATATCCCTCCAAGTGACCCTCTTTTCACTGCAATATATTTCGTACTAACCATTACTCGCTATTATCATGCTTTCTCGTGAAAATTTCGCATTTTCTGATCTTTACTGGTTTATTTTCACACAATAATTTATTGACAATTATTTCATGGAAAAAAAATTTTTTGTGTGAAAAGATTAATAATGCAACAATTGGTCGGATAACTCAGCTTTCAGACGTTCTGTTGGTAAAAAAAATTTTTTTCGAGAAATTTTCAAAGGGGTACGTTTGAGGGTTTTCGTTTTTTTTTTTTTTTTTTCGTTTTTTAGTAATAACTCCGTAAATAAGTGAAACAGCGAAAAATATTATCAAAGCTAATTTATTGGGGATTAAATTCCCTACAAAAAATGTTAGAGAAATTTTTTCATATTTCTTTCAGTTTTTGAGATATTACAGATTTTTTGAAATTTTTATTTTTTAAAATATCTCAAAAACGATTAAAAATATCGAAATATAGCCTACTCGACATTTTTGATAGAAAATAGAATTTCCAATAATTTAGATTTAATAACATTTTTCGTTATATCATTTGCGGTGGCCGAGTTATCGGCTAAAAAATAAAAAAAATGGTTTTCGGCTGACGTAACATAGGTTATTCTACTTCTCATACTCTTATAAATTATCTACAACATTGAAATATATTGCAGTTATTAACAAAAATGGACTTGAAATTTTCCTCACAATAAATTTTTCATCTGCAGAATTTTTTTCCTCATTAAAATGTAAAAAATTTGCAATGCATATTATAATTATGATAGAAATTTCTTAAACCATTTCTCGAGTATTTCCCATGGATTTTGTGTGCGATAGAGAGCGCTGGATGCCAGCTCATTGCTCATTCCACACGAAGCGTCGCAACGCCTCCGACTCACCCTCGTCTGCTTAACCTCCCCGGGTGACTCGCGATATCGGATTTCACCGGGAATCCGAATCATTGTCTAGGGAAAATCGAAGAGAAAATCCCGCCTGCCGCCGATGGCAATATAACGCGCCAGTAGATGGATTTCTTTGAGCATTAAACATTCAAGTCAAACGATACCTACTACCCGTGTCGCCGCGCCAACAATGCAAATATATTTCTCATCATGTAACTACCCCCAGTAGGGGATTTCAAGCATATCAGCATCATTAGACCCTTGAGAAGAATATCGCCGTCTAGTCTCATTATAACCTCGAAAATAAAATATCTCAAAAAATCGAGGCTGTAAAAGGGCTAAAAATGCCTCGATTTCCCTCAGACTGAAGTGATATATCGCCCGCAGACTGTCGTCGGCATGAGCGCGTTGGCGGATGAGCATCGCGGCCATCACGCCATCAACCGGACAAGGCTTGTCCGCCGCTAAAACGCCCGGAGCCATCACGTTCCTATATTACTGAACCATATATCTATAAGTGACTCTACTCCCAGGCAAAAATTTCTTTTTTTTTTCCATAAACCTTAACAAATAACTCTCTGATGGCTGAGAAAAAAGATTAAATAAAAATAATCCTATGCGAATTCAACTCTGAGAAAAAATTAGACCAGAACCCTCTAATTTTATCCATAACAATTTTCTCTCAGAAGAAAAAATGATAATTATCCAAGGGTATTTGCGGTGCACTTATATTGTACAAACATATATAGTCATATATAAACGGGCGCCTCTTGAAAAATGTGTGACCACAAAGTCCCGTGGACCTACATCACCTGTCCCTTGCGCGCGCGTTGTCGCGTCAGAGAGGGCGGCAAGTTGCTGCAAGTTTTATACGAACTCAGACGGACGGGTTACGTATAGAAGTTTCAAGTTCCTAACGGGAGAGCTGACGTCCCCGCGGGATTCAAGTGTCAGGTCATCGGGGAACAGGGAGGGAAGACAAGATTACTCGGCCGGCTGGCTCGGCAATACCCTCTCTGACTGCGTTAGAGGACGCAAAAGTTAAGGGACGCGATAAGAGAGAGAGAGAGAGAGACGCAGCAAGCATACTATACACGTCTATAATATATATGTCGGCTCACGTCGACGTCATTCACAACGTCGGCCAACTCGTTGGCACGTCTGAATGTTATAACACCTATAGAGCACAATTGAACCGTATAACGATCAATGAAAAAAACACGGAAACCCCGCTAAATATTATTTTATTAACAATCGAGTATATAGATGAATTACGCAACAAGATCAACACTCGTCAGAGATATATGAAAATAAAGCAATTAAACAACGATAAAGCCAGGCTTGACGAATTTTCCCAAGAAAATTGTCAGTCTTGCTCGAGTTTTTGCGGTCAGTGCCGACGACTCCAAAAGTGTGATGAGTAACAATTTTTACATATTACCATTTTGATAATTTTTCAATAACATTAAAACATATTTTTAAGAAACATTAAAGTGGAATTTTGGTGCTTGCATCGAAAAATCATGCGATTTGCATGCACCAAAATAAATATAGGCAATTTCCATCGCAAAAGACGTCAATTTCATCGAATAATTAGGCGGTTTACACCGTGACTTTTATCTTTTTCATATCGATATATGATGAATTCATTTAAAAGATAAACTAATTAACGAATAATTTGCAAAAACAGATATATATAAAATATTTTACTCACTATATATCTATATTTTGGCACGTCTGTACTCACCAAAAGCCTGGGAAAAATTGACGACCCTCGAAAGTATTGATTTTCGTCTGCAATCAGTGCGTCAGAGATATCAGTATGTCAGAGATATCAGAGCAATTATCGATAAACATGTTTTTCGATGACAACTGACAGTTTTTCCCGGATTTTCACTCAGTGCAGACGTTTCCAGAAGCGCAGTGAGTAAAAAATTTTGCATATTGTCATTTTGGTAATTTTTGCATAACATAAAAAAATAGTTTCATGTAATATTCAATGCAATAATATATAACAATATTACAATATTGTCATATACATGTGTTATAGGTAAAAAAATACAAGTGTGCATCTTGAAGTATGAAAGATGGTCGGGATTTGCGGTATACGCGATTATCCGACTTTCTCCCTCGCTCGTTGGCGAGCAGCCGTTGCTATCTGGTCGGCCGCTAGCCCCCACTGCCACCCCCATCCACACACACACACACAGAACAGTACAGAGTTGGCGGCGGCGGGCTTCCAGATATGCCCCCACCCATTGGCCTCTTTCAGCCTCTTTGAACGCCCTTCCAATGCCGTCAGCGACCCGAGGGCCTCACTGATACTCCTCTCGACGCCAACGGTAAACCGTCGCTCGTATTTTAGCCTCTCTGTCTCTACCGGCGGCACGGCGCACCAGCAGCACCGGCAAATTCCACTACCCTCCAATTACCCAAGCTTTGCCGCCCGTCGTTTTTAGATTTAAATGCCGCCATTTCACCTTCATCTCCCTCTGGTCATATCAAACACGTTATTTCGCACAAAAATCCTTGACGAATAACTGCGCGCACCGCAAGAACCATCGCAAAGCGCCGATACATTAAAATTACGCGCGTGAGCGCATTCAAAAAATATTAGCTATATTCACTCAGAAAGCAGGCGTCAAGCCATACACACACACACACACACACACACACACACACAATCGATAATCCAACAACGAGGGGAACTCGCTGACCTAGAATTAAATTGACCGATTCGTCGGTCAACCGACCGAGACACACTCTTATGTACTTGGTACGTGTGTATGGACGTGCTGTGTAACAACAGAAAAAAAGCGTCTGTCTGACGTGTGTGGGCATCGCGCCGAGTGGAAAAATGATCTAACCGGGACGTGTGGCGGCGAGACCTTTTTCTCAATGGGCATAAAGCCGGCCAACAAACATACATCAGAATGATGGTCGCGACGTGGGGAAATGGATGATCGAGGGAGCCCCCAGCACGTCAACTCTCGGATATCATGGCAAAAATCACCCTCATACGTGGTGTAAACTAGTGCACAACGCGCACACATCATGACCCCCCGGCTACTATGTGCTAGGGCCCGTTTTGTGATGCCATGCCTCATACAACGATGCGCCCGGTCTTTTCATGTAAATCTTCGTTAAGCCTCTGTCATCGCTGCTATATACACTTGTGTGCTCGCAGCAGGCATGGCATCACGATCGTCGTCGTATGCTCCGTGTGGGTCCCGCAACACAAAAGAGCGCCAGCAGCGATCAATATCGTTTTCGCGCGCGGTCGAGAGCCTAATTCTATTCGGCCCAGTCACGTGCACCATCACGCTGAACAATTCTAGCCATGTATACATATATCTACAAACTCTTATTAGGGATCGAGTTTTTGTCCTGATGATGGGCAGTGGGGCTCTGTTCACGCGCCCTCGAAAAATCGCCCAAATTGCGCCACTCAATCTCATGATGTTGGGCTATTAAACGGCGCGCAGGTGTCGTCGCGTCAAACATATATATGTACCTCTCGGTAACTTCGCGACAGAGTATATCGTCGTGTGCTCTATCATTTTATCTTCTAGCGTACATATATATATATACATATAGGCGGATAGAGGGGTCTCTAACGAGGTCCCGGGCCACACACATGAGATTTAAGCAAAAAAAAAAAAACAGAAATAAAAGGAAAAAGAAACTGTGAAGCAACGCAGAGCCCATGACGACATACATATATAACACACGTCTCTCGCTGCAGACCGCGTGTGCTCTCGTCTTTTTTTCGCCCTTTTATTTCGTTTTCTCCACGGATGCTCTCGCGCGCCAACCAAACGCCGTCTATTTTTGTCGGCGGTGGCGGGACAAAAAGCCTGCGGCTTCATACTCCCCATTCTCCCGGACTTTTCTTTTATTTTTTTTTTGCTGTTTTTTTTTTTACGCCGACAGGGCCAGGGACTACGGCGCGCGGCCAGCGCGCACTGCGACCGCGCACGAAGGAGAGAAAAAAGGAAAAAAAACGCGACGGGAAACGTTTGAGTGGAACGCAGCCGTACAAAATGCGCGGCGATAGAGCGCCCGACGAGAGCGCGGCTACTCGCTCTGCGTATATGTATGTATGTATTTATCGGCGCGCTGGTATTATGGTAGTGTGGTATGCTGAGAAGAACGGCGGCGGGCCGGCCAGCCCCGCTCTCGGTATTATACAGTGTAGTGGGTTGAGGCTCCCTTGGCGGCCTGCTACTAATTGCCGCCGGCCGCTCCTGGATACGGGCCGCTGAGCATCACGCGGGCCACGCACCCAACTATATTCCTGTATACATATATATACCTCGCTCCTAAAATGCGCTCTTCGCCTCCGAGTCCCGGGGTTATAACCGTGACTGCTTGTAGTAGTTATAAACCGCCACCTAACTATACGCCCGCCCGCGCGTATTTCCGTCCATATCTTCCCACTTTTGTCATCAGATCCTTAATATTTTTTATATTACATATAATTATTGACGAGAAAAAAATATCTCAACCCTCTAAAAGTCATATAAACTTTGCAATAAATTTTTTTCGGCTAAAATTTCAAAAATTTTTTTTTTTTCTGTTTTTTCGCAAAAATGTTTCAAATATTGTTTAAAACGTCAAACCAGCATTGAAACGGAAAAATGAACTTGTTGAAGTATCAAAATTTAAATATCGGAAAGTTTCAAGTAAAAATTACATAATATTAAAACTGTCACGTGCAGCACATGAAAGCGCTGCACCCTCGATATATAATTTCTCTCGATATTTCCCAATATACACATTCTATAATATCGTCACCCACGAGAGTGCATTAATTTTTTCGCGCAATAATTATAACCCCAATAAGCAATAAACCTGTATAATAATTTCCTTCCAAAAGAGAGAAAAGCAATTTTTTTTATAGATTATACCACGCGAGCTATATCAGAAGCTAATTCGTGGTTATCGCTGTGTACACCGCGTGAACCATGAAAAATCGATGCAGAGACCTTGTTATAACGCGTTTACTCTCGACTGACCTCGTCGACGCGATGGGTATATTCCAGGCAAAAAAGGCGTGTGACTGCAACCAATTTTATATCCTGGAGTAAAAAAAAATTGCGTAGGCGAGATAAAAAAAACATGTGGACGCTACAATAGTGTATAGTTGTAGTGAGAGGGTCTGGAGTATAGTGGGACAGGCGGCTGTGTATCTAATATAGCGAGAGCGCAGTAGAAAAACCCCTGCCCGGTCGGCCACGGTCTTTTCGCTGTAGCGATGATGCACACGATCGCTGCGGGCTGCGTCTATTCTGCCGATGCGTGACTCAGCTAGCATATAGCCGACTAGACTTGCAACAGCCGCCAGCAAGCGACGCCCACCCTCAGACGTCTCTCTTTTCCGATTCACACGTGCGCCCACTATGTACTTTCATCATCCAGCCGGCGATATAATGATTCGGCGAGGGAGCTCAAGACCGTCCGGGGGGTCGAAAGGGGTGACGGAGAACCCGAGGGTCGGAATTGTAGTGCAGCACGTCCGCCCGCTCGTTTGTACTCTGTCTTATATACAAAAAAAAGCGAAAAATAAATAAATAAAAATAATTACTATTATAAACAACAACATAAATCATAAAATTCACATAAGTGAGTATATTATTCGTACTTGGAATAAATTTTAAGGCATGTGGTTTAATTTTTTTTTTTTTTTTTTTTAATTTTTCAAGGGGATATACTCCTCAAAGATTCCGTCGTTTTCGTGATTTTTTTCGTTCTTTTCACGGTAACTCCATAAATAATCAAAATAATGAAAAATGTCACAAGAGTTAAATGAAAGAGCACCCAATTATCTACAAAAAATGTCCAATAAATTTTTCTTAAAATTCGCATACTTTTCGAGATATTATTGATTTTTGAAAATTCGTTTTTTTTTTTTTTCAAAATATCTCAAAAATGCAGCAAAATTAGGAAAAATTTGATTCTACATTTTTTGTAGGAAATTTAATCTCGAATCATATAACTTTTGTAACATTTTTCGTTATCTCGCTTAGTAACAGAGTTATTGTCAAAAAATCAGAAAAACGACTGAATATTTTCCAAGGGTATATTGCCTATCCTTTTAAAAATTTTACAAAAAAAATAAAAAAAATCTTTTCCTGTATCAAACATGAAATAATTCATGGTTAACAAGTAAAATCACCTAAAAAATAAAAAATAATCAATTTAAATCGTTTTTGGCTGACGTAACGTAGACTATTCTACTCAAAAAAAGTGAAAATAGCCGTGACAAGCGGTTTATACGTCTTTTTGACATTAATATCGTAATATATCGACAGTCTGTCGAAAAAACTAGTAAACAAAAAAATTAAAGTTTGTGGATATATACATATATATTGATATAAAGTCGTGTACGGGACCTTTAGTGCGCGGCTCGTGAGTGGCGTATATATAAGCGCGTTGAGACGATCAATGACAAGCTCGCGACGTCTCTCTCGGTGGCACACCAGCTCGTCCATGGCGCCGACTTCTCGCTCGCACATTGACGTCGTCTCGCTCAGCCCTGCAGGAGCGCTCTCCCTCTCAATCAAGATAGACGCGCGCGAGAGGCTTAGCACCGTGAGGCGAACACGAGCGCCACAATATTCCGCAGTTGGATGTGAAATGTGTGTGTGTGTGTTTGCTAGTGAGTGTTGGTATATAGATGCACGTGTGCGAATAAGCGCTGCGACCGCCAGACGTGGATAGAATGGAGGATCGAGCGGAATGGAGAGTGCACGGAACAGAGACGGAAAATAGCGGCACAGCCTGTCCGTGCCTCTGCTTCGGAAAGTGACTAATGACTAGCCGACCGGACCTGCTGCTGCGTCTCCACCTTCTATCTCCCTCACCCATTGCCTCTTTGCTACATGCCAACAGGAGGCGAGATGCAGACCCGCGAGTATGTGGCGCGTATAGTATAAAAATAATTATTTCAGGGGAAAAAAAATTGGGATTCGGTCAAAATCCTCAAGGTGAAATCTCCTAATTTTATACAGTGTCTAACTATATAATTTTTATAATGATAGAAAAAAAATGTTTTTTTTTTCAAAAAAATTCAATATTTACGCTCGTCTAAACTTTAAACAGAAAATTTGTCATAAAAAAAAATGTATCTCGCATTGTTGTTGAGAAATAGAATTTCAATTTCCGTTTCGAAATTTATATCGCGTCTTTAAAGCCAAAAGAGCGCATATAGAAAAAAATTTTCTTGCTGCTTTAAATCATAATATCTTTTTTGCGGAGAATTTTATCAGTTAAAAAATAGGTCCTCAACCAAATTTGTCCAACCTTGCTGATACCTATAGGTATCAGCAAGTAAAAGGTGTCCTTTTTAATAGTATATCCCAAATTGTTATTTTTTAAAAATCTCTCAGTTTAGTGAAAAATAGTGCTATATTCAACAACATGCAATTTTGATGGCAGAACTTGAAATAATTTTTCACAATCCATATAAGATATCCAACTAATTCAAGTACATCTTAAAAATCAATGTACAGTAAATAGTAATTTTTGTAAAAAAAAATGTGTTCCATTTTGCTGTTAAAATACTGTGTACATCACTTTGACCCAGTGTGCGACTCCTGTAATATTAGATACAGAGTGCCCATCAACAGCACGCCTGATATCTCAAACTAATTGTATGAAATTGATGGAATACGAGCTTACCTTGTTGTGAGGCAGCTGAGTAGGAACATAGAGCGGTGGATCAAGCCCGGGGCTGGTGACTGCATGACGGCCGATTATCCTATCCGCCGGTTTGGCATCATAGCCTTCCGGCTGACCGATATGAAAGCCCTTGCTCTTGACCCAAAATCTAAACTTGCTATTTTCAGCACTGTTCACCTCCTCGCCACGAAGAGTTCTCAAAATTCTCGCATATTTTTTAATCGTTATAGTCTTAGTTTTTGCCAAATCACCGTACGTCTTAATAACCCACGGCTGATAGGCATTAAACATACTGTCATTGTGAAACGGCTTTTTCATCGTTTCACTTTTATTGCCTGCACTAGTAGTTTGCAATTGCTTAATACCACTGTACACTAAATTTCCACTGGTTTGCGGAGCTACAGCAGAAAATGCCGCAGATACTGGCGCGGCTTCTGATGACGTAGAAGAGGCATAACTGTTAATGCCATTGGTGGAGGTGAGCGAACCGCTAGTCATGTTGGATATGTCAAGATAGGACACTGGCGAGTTCTTGTTCAGATTCGTGGCATTGCCAACAAAGGTTGCCATAGTTGTAGTCATGTAGGGAATGGCCGGTGTGATGCCTAAACTTGCGGTGCATAAATTGCTCTGACCGCCCGAAACTGCCAAACCCGACATTGTCGAGTATGAAACAGATTCGGTCAAACTATTTGACACTGACCACGGAGAATTATTTAATACATTGTAATTACTCGTTAGCTCATCCTCTCTACTGCATACCGTCGAACTATTCCCGCCAGATCTCACTGTCGTACTTAATTGACAATTTTTATTTTTAGACCTCAAATTGGCTGAGCCACGTCTCGACCCTTGGCTCACACTCTCCACAGCTTTGCTAATAGTCGATGATGATGATGACACACAGCCAGCTGAGCTTCGAGATTTTTTTACACTTGGTTCTGATGTGCCGTGCAGGGAATTTAAATTTCCATGTGATGGACTGTTGTTATTTTCTGATCGTGAGCGTTTGCCAGTCGAGTGATGAGTCGGCGCCAGTGATGCCGGTGGATTTCCCATTGGAACACGACGTCGTAGCCCCATAGTTGCGCTAGCCATGATATACTTTGCTCCCAAAGGCAATACTTCACCGTCAAACACATACACACTTGAGTTTTTGAGTTTTGCACATCACGGAAATTAGTGGTGATTTTTATGCGGTTTCTCGTGATGGATTTTTCTTCACCAACATTTCCCCAATGGACTTTGGATCCTAATCCGGTATTAATAGATTGTCTGAAACAGATAAAAAAAATACATATATATACATGTAAAATAATTTGAAGGATGAGGAGGGAAATTAACTTGTGGACGATTACGCGGCGGAAACGTTTAAATACGAAGGGACTGCTATTGCTAATGGACTTAGCCGCGCTCAAGTAGCGAAGGGCGCGCCACTTGTGTCAAATATGGAGGGTGTGGGCCGCCTGATCCTGCCAGGGGCTGATTATAAACCACACTGGAATGCGTGTGTAGGTTTCATATGCCAAATTAAATTCGACAAATTGACTGGTATGGATTATTAAATGCTGATACTAGGTAGATATGAAAATATATGAGTGTATTTATATATAGTTTGTTTTTGATGCTGGAGATTGTGATTAGTACAGCGGTGGTGTTGTGAAATGCAATTACTAGTCTCCTTTTACGCTTCAATAAACGTGATGTCATCGTGGAACGAGTATATACACCGTTGACGACGACGACGACGACGGAAATTTCTCATCTGGAATGACACTGCGCGTCGGCGAGTCAAAGTTTAACGAGTACCCTGCGGCGGATAAAAATTTTGCTTCGTTAAGATGAAACGGTCCGAGGTGAGAAGAAGATCACTATGAAAGGGAGGGCAGAGGGCTGCCCAGAAGTTGCGACAATAAGTCTCTGCAGTTATATATATTCGCGCAAATTCACAAACCGCAGATTCACTGCATTAAATATATCATTAGATGCGGGCAAAAATTTTTCTCTCATTCTCGTCACTAATCCCGAAGAAATTTAAATTTTTATGTAGTTTCACATCAATTATTTTTCACATAATCAACCGAGATTGGTTGGATATCTAAAAATTACGTTAAAAAAATTTTTTTTCATGATTATTTTGTAATTTTGATAGGAAATACGATAGAACTGTTTGTCGATGATTTAAAATTACAGAAAAAAATTATATTTTTTGTTTTTAAGGAAATTTTTCAATACTTCAAAGACGAATATAAAGCGGAATAAACGCACGCGCTGCATGCTTCGCTGTTTTTTAGATTCCACGGCTCGAGGCGCCTCAGTATCACGCATATACACGTCACTGCTAGATCACGCGGGGTGTATTGTAACGCCTGCGTTATTCCCGGTACACATACTGCGCGACATAAGCCGTCGGGGAGCGAGTATGGTTGCCACCAGCGGGCTATACGCAGTGTGTGGTGTCACGCTATACGTGCTTCCTGTTTCAGCGACAAAAGCGCTTCCAAATGTCAGTTTCTTTAATTATTCTAAAATGATTCATAAAATGAAATTCATGAATAAAAATATTTCTTCACAAGATATATCCACAACTAATCAGCGTGATATTTCAGGGGAGAAAAAAAATTTCAAAGGAAAATTCTGCACCGATGGTCCGCGGCGTTAATTATAACTGTCTGCATGACGTCACATGAACGTTGGAGCGGCGGAAAATCTCGTAAACGTCGAACCACGCCGTCTGCAGCCCAGTTAATTCCCGTCTCGTTACAGTTAGACGATTTTGGCGCGCAGTGCTCAAGTACACGGACCGGCAGTAAATTGAATTCCCAAACGGGCGGGTGTTGCGAGTATGGGTGAGAGAGACAGACGTCCCGTGCCGGGCACCGGAACACCAGCACCACTGCACGGGCCGCGCAGCTTGCTCAACTTTATATATATATACATTATATATAAACTCACCGTGTTTCGCATTTTCGAATCTCTCTCCCAATCTAATGCTCTCAAAAGTTATCTGTTTTTCAGATTGCCAAAAAAATTAAAATTATATATCCCCGCGTGAAACCGATAAAGTCAAACAGTAAATAATTTTCAGATTTTTTTCCATGCGCTGTTGGACACTTTTACTGTGGCACTGTGCTGGTAAATGCCAGCCACTGCTTTTGCCAGTCGCCACGACGACCATCATTTAACTGATCATTAACTATAGTTGTATACAGAAAAAAAGTACCCAAAAAAAAAACGCAGCGGTAAAAAAAAGGTCGAGGAAACATGACAAAATAATTCCCAAAAACGATCTAACACCTCTACGATGCCCCGAAAAACAAAATTCACATGGAACTATCAAAACAGACAAAAATAACTTTTTTTTTTTTTCAAACAATGAGAATTAATAAAATTCCAATTTCCTCAAAGAAATAAATGTATAGATTTAGATGAAACAATCTAAAATTGATAGATTCAGATTTACAGAAGAAAAAAAAGTGTTTATCCAACTAATTTGGGCATTAAAAACCAACCTGGTGTTTTGCAGATTGTATAGTAACGCGATGCTTGGACAGTTCACAATAAGTCACTACCACGCAATAAATCCATTAAATACTTGATTTGCAGATAATAAGAAATATTTCACATCACTTCTCAACACAAATACTGGAGCAATGAGTGCGTGGATGCGTGCTGGTGTGTATCACCGGCGAAAAGCGTTGTCGCGATCAGGTGACAGGGCGATACGAGTAGTAGCGCGAAACAGAGGAGCTCACGAATCGTGACACGACGCGACGCCAGTGGTAATAGTGTGCGCGACGAGCACGCGCTGGAGGGATCAAGTGGGGTGGGTGGGGGAGTGCGTAAGCGAGAGCCGTTGGTGTTGCGGAGGGGGCGGAAACAACTGCAGGGGAGCATGGAACTGTGTGTCTGTGTCAGTGATGGCTTGTGAGTGCAAACGGTTCGGCGTGCGGCGGGACACTGGCGTGGCGGCGGGTGAGCTGCTCAAACTGCTCGGGTGCGGATAGCGGGTGGCGGTTGTGCGATACGGACGCAACGGGACGGCTAAAGTCTCCGGGACAAGATTGGCGCGCACGTGCGTGTGTACACAAACGCGGCCACCATGACAAGCGTGCTCCAGAGCACGGTTACTACGCCAATGCGCGCAGAGCCGACTTGAGCCGATGGAGCCCGACATTATATATAATACTATGCTCAGCTCTTTCCAACTCGGCTTCCGCAACTTTTTTTTTTATTCAAGCTTTCGACCGTGAATTTTTCGATTTATTGGATTTTTGTGACAGACAAAAAGAGGGCACTTTAAACGGTGGAAATTTGGTTTTTTGTCATGGCTTTCATCTGCTCTCTGATGATGATGATGATGATGATGATGACGCAGGGAAGGGGGAAACCTTTCACACGACGAAAGTGCCCAACCAACGCCATTGAAGTGTTCTAAACATCCGGTGACTTAACCGCGAAATATACTCTCCATGCATTCCACACAGGACACAAACTAAAATGGCTGCTTTGGGCGACACAGTGTATGCAAATATGAGAGCATGCCCACGGGGTTTTATGGTTTTATTTGGTTGGTTGGCGATTGCACCAGGCAGTCGAGATATAAAACACACTCGTCATGATAACCTGCATATAGTCGGGTAGCGCAAAAAAACCGACTATTTCGATTTTTTGAGTTTTGTAACAAAAAATAATAGTTTATCATGTTTTATGAGCCCGAGAAAAGCATTTTTAAAGATCGCTCAAGAATTTTTTTTCTACAAAAATGATCAAAATTTGATTGGTAACAATTTTTTTTCCTTTTTCGCATCACTTTTGGTGACTATCAACATTAAAACGTTGCATTTATATTGTTTATTTTATTTATTTCGTGAGTTATTTAGCGTCACAGAAAAATAAGGTCTCAATTTTATTATGAAAAGGTAGTTCGAGAACATCGAAATCAAAATGTAGTTAAAAACATTTAAAATTCATAAGTGACCCCTAAAATTAATATTTTTGAATTGAAACGTTTGTAGAACTTTTTTCGCCATAGTGAACCCGAGTAAAAATATTCAGTGGTGTCCACAATGTTGTGCGCGCTATGCAAGTGACTAGCGCCCACAGTAGCGCGAACAGGCGCGCACACTAGCGCGGACCAGGCGCCGTTATCGGCGATTCGGCGCCCACACTATAGCGCCCGCAATAGCGCCCGAAAACCTGAAAGCGCTAGTGTGGAGACCATACCCCGCAGTAGCGCCCGCAGTAGCGCCTGGAAATCTGGAAGCGCTAGTGTGGAGGCCATACCATATAAATATCAATAAAACATACAATAAATATTATATAAAAAGTAAAATGTTACTTGAAATAATATAATCCTGGGCCTATTAGTGCTCATTAGAATGGATAACGGAAATAAAAAAAAAAACATATTATTATATCGGTATATATAATATTATTTGTAATTATATTGTCAAAATAAACACGTATTTATATATACATTTTAAATATTGTTCACTGCATATATAAATTTATTTAATGTCCAACTATTCACCTAGCTGTTTCAATTGACAAGAAGTATATGATGTATAATATAAGAAAATATTTAGACCGCTGACAATTATTTTTCTAAGTCCAGTTTGGACTTAGAAAATATTGGGTTGATTGAAATTTTCTAAGACCAGACCGGACTTAGAAAATTTCAGCATGCTTCATAAAAAGCGCCAAACTAGCGCTAAAATGAATTTTGGCGCTATGTGGATTACCTAGCGCCTATAGTAGCGCCCACAACATGCAGGTGACTACTGTGGGCGATACCCCAAATTGTGGGTACCTTTTCGAGGCGTCCACACTAGAGCGTACTGGTCTCCACAACCAAAAAAGCGCCAATATAGGCGCCCACAGCCTTTGGGTGACTATTTTCGCGTCTTTTTCGTTGTGGAGACCACATCGCTCTAGTGTGGACGCCTGAATATTTTTACTCGGAAAGGAGAAATAATTTTGTTTTAAAATCAAATTTCGACCATTTTTTACAAAAATTTTAAAATTTGTAAGTGACCTCTAAAAATGTTTTTACCGGGCTGATTTTTCAGAAGGTTCTCAGACCATGATAAACTATAATGTTTTTTTTAAACGAGATCCGAAAAACAAAAATAGTCGGTTTTTTGCACCACCCGAGTATATTGGTTAGCAAAAGATGAAAAAAAGTTATTAAAAATTATAAGAAATGGCTTTCTCTCCTGATTGAACAATTTTTAGTGTAAGATTCAAAGACTTTTCATCGATGAAATGATGAATAAAATATCGAGTTGTGTGGTATTTTCTATTTTTCTTCTTCGTCATTGCTTCTTCTTTAGTTGGATATAAATAAGACGTTTGACCAAAAATAAACGAGTTGACGTTCGAATTTTAATGCCAGAAAACCTGATGCCCGGCGTCTAGTGTATCTCGATTAATAAATTAGTGTGATGGAGTTTAGACTGATGACAATCTCGCGATACAATCGCAGACTGTGCTGGGGTGTATTTAGACGTGTTGACAGATTCGAAAAATATTTAATCAAGCTCTCTATATAGTGTGAAAAATAAATTCCAGCAAAATTTATTTCCTATAAACTATCCAACTAAATGTTTTATTTATAATTTAGAAAACCGTTTTAGTAAATTTGGCATTTTTGTATAATTGTGATATGGAAAATTGTAAATGGATAAAATTTGTGGGTGAGAGGGAGAGGAGGATTTACCCTGCAGGAGGCCATGGTGCTCTATAACACCAGACACGAGGCAAAAATGGCAAGGGGCGCCCCTATGTGCACAATGGTCGTAGGGGATTATTAAAATTCAGTAGGGGGTTGCAGTGTTACACGGCCTGTGTGCTCGTGTCACATATAGGCGTAAAGCCAATGGGCGTGAGAAAGAGGCAAATAGAGAATCGAGTCCTCTCGTTCCACACTTTACCTTATATTACGCTCCCTCGACTTTTTGTCTGCCACACCGCGTGCACGCTATATATATATTTATGCCTATCGTGTTGTGGTCCACGTTTGTCGGATGAAATATCCCCCTCCCCACAATCATTCCAATCAGCGACTGCGTCTATTCAGTCGTGCATACATGGGCCATTGCTAATGGCGTCGCATCATTCGAGAGCCGAGAGATGAGAGGATATATCAATCGTTCTGCATCAAGAGATTCGTACAATAAAACCATAAACCTCTCGAGTGTCGATTGACCAAGGGTAAAAAATTTTTTCTAGACCTTTTTAAACGTTGTATGCATTTATTTAAGTTTGAAAAAAAATTTTTTTAAGATTTTTTGAGAGGCGAAATATTGTGAGAGACGGAAATTTTTACGACGGGTTTATTGCGGGACAAATTTAAGGGACAATGACGAATCTTGGCCCGGGACGCGAATTGCAACACTGATACCCTTGACTGGAAGATAATTTGTGCTTGAAATACGCACTTATGGCCAACACATGAAGCCCAAGTGCGTTCTGCAATGTCCAGGGATTATGCAACGTAAAACAAAGGACATGAAAACGGACCGCGATGAAGATAAAACCGTGATTTTGTATTAAATATATGTGTTTGTTCTTCAAAAATATAAAATTCAAAATCCATGATTAAAATTCAGTCAGAAGAAAAATGTCTGCTACTTTCGTGACCGCATTCTCTCTTGAAAAAAAAAAAAAAATTTCTTCAGTAATTTATTGTATGTGTTTGTAATTTTAATCTAATAACAACTACAAGTTTTATTTCTACTTAGAATGAGTTCCAAGACATTAAGTTGGGGTAAAAAATTTTTTTTTTTTTCTTAAATTTTTAAAGAGATTCTTCCCTTGGAAATCGCGCGATTTACGAGATTTTGTCAGTTTTCTGATGATAACTCAGTAACTACGCGAGATAGCGAAAAATATCATAACAGTCAAATGATTAGGCATATATTTTGCTACAAAAAATTTTAGATAAATTTTTTTGTACCTTTCCTTAGTTTTTAAAATATCAATTTTTGAAAATTATTATTTTTTTAAAATATCTCGAAAACAAAGCAAAATATCAAAAAAATGTATTATATATTTTTTATAGAAAATAAAATTTCTAATCATTTAACTACAGTAACATTTTTCAATATTTCGCTTAGTTACCGAGATATCAGCAAAAAAAACAAAAAAAAAAATCACAAAAACTGCAAGATTGCAATGCGATACAAAAATTTCGACGAAATAAATTTTTTTTATTTCATATAAACGTCTTAAAATTCATTTTAAATAAAAATAATAATCAAAAGTTGTGAAATTCAAGAGTTTTTAAAATTTCTAGAATTTTTTTAAATCCTCTCCTAGATTAAAAATTTTCCATGTTTATTCAGAAATTACGAAACATAAAATCGAGTGAAAAACAAATCAAAAGAGCAATAAATCTCGACATGTCATTACTCGATTAGAGAGGCTGATAGATATAGAGTAGTTGGAGGGATAATATATAGCAAGGGTAATAGATTAGGAGTAAAAGACGTTGCTGAAGCAAAGACACTAATTACATTCTCCTCACCAATCACAGGGACACATCGACGAGGGGAATCTCTACGGATCGTTGGCGTATCCATGGGTTTTCGCCACGTTTCCCTGGCCCCATGCCAACACTCGGCGGATTAAAAGCTTCTTGGCTTTCGTGAAAGCACACTCAAGTGTGTTCCACGACTTGGCGTTCGTCGACTGGAACACGATGACACACTACGTGACCCAGTTGATGCGTGTGATGCATTCAATATAGTCATACAGAGCCCCGGAAAAATGCTCAGTCTTATATAGCTAAAACTCTGTCAGTCAGCCTAAAACCTGAAACACTCAAAAGCACAGTGTATACACGTCTAATATCGCCAATACGTGTATATCTGCCATCACAGCAGTGTCGTTGGCACGTAGACACCAACACCAGTAAAACCTATAGAAACCCGCAGGAAATTGTCAGGGAGGACTTGGCTTCCGGGATTCTGCAAGAATAGAGGCAAGATGAGGTTGTGTGGAAGAAAGACTGTCGATCTACTACCGAGTCTTTTCATTGGCCCGACGGAAATAGCTATTTGCTCCCTGAACAATATCTCGATCAGCTTCTATACTTTAGCAAACATTTAGGGAAAAAAAAAAACATCTGGAATTTTTTTCTTTAGGAAAACAAACTTTCCAACACTTATTTTCAAGTTTTAACACTATAAGAGACAAACTTTTGCAATTTTCCGGTCAAAAATGACTCTGTATTAGGAAAATTAGTCCAAAAAAAATTTTTTTCTCATCAATACAAGAGAAAATTTGTCAGAAATTTATATAAAAAAGTGAGTCTAGAGTTGAATTAATATTTTTAACACGATAATTATGGTTATTTAATGTAATTATCCGATGGAAAATGCTTGTTTTGACGTTTATTT
The DNA here is from genome assembly GCA_002156465.1 of Macrocentrus cingulum. Lineage (NCBI taxonomy): Eukaryota > Metazoa > Arthropoda > Insecta > Hymenoptera > Braconidae > Macrocentrus > Macrocentrus cingulum. The sequence continues at coordinate 216,761 of MVJL01009078.1, read as the reverse complement.
GATTTTAAACACGACTGAATGTAAATTTATATCCGACATCCGGTCAAATATGACGTGATATCAGTGGGAAATGAGGTAAAATTTTCCAAATGCTGTAATAGGAAAGATTTTAAAAAAATTAATCCTGAAGAAACAAAAATATGTGTTTGACACTGTAATTCTTTTATTTCCTGAAATTATCGCATGGAAAAAAAAGAATTTCACTGCACAAAAAAAAAAAAACACCACATTGACACACTAAATTCACTAAACTGACGAAAAATAATTTTTGTTTTGTCAAAGAATAAAATAAAACTGTGGAGTCTGATGTATTTCACGCGATGCAAAGATGGACTGATGATTTGAAACCAAGATGAAGCATGTAAGAGTGTTTGTCCCCCTCTGACGACGATAATCAGTCGCGGCTCCTGGACCAGTTTCTGTGATTTCACGTCGAGATTCTCACGGGCCGCAAGGATGAGATTGCACTGCTGACTATAGAGGGGCTACAAAGTGGATGCTGGTGGCCGGGAATATATGTGAACTGGACAACGGTCAAGCTCCGGGGTCCCGCGAGAGCAGGAAAGAATCGCAGGGGTTGAGATCTGCGGAGATCGGAAGGGGTGGACAGAGAAAATTCTCGTTTGATTCCACTATACTGTGTGTGCGAGTGTGTTGGTCATCACGTGAGAACGACCAGTGAGATTCAGTCTCGTGGGAGCAATAAAATTCCAGATTTTGTGGACTAAACGTATTTTAGTTTATCGCGCGCAGAAAACAAGAGCAGAAAAAAAAAATCATAGAAATTTTATGAAAAACATGAAGCATAAACTTGACTCATAATTTACATCAATATAGATGCAATCTAAATTTTCGATCTTTGAGTGACAGAATCAAAAAATTTAGGGAATGTTTTGTAAAATTTTCGAGATTTGATGACTTTTAAACGTTTGAAGCGATATAAATGAAACAAATATTGGATCTACAAAAAAAAAGTTTAAATGAAAAAGTTAGGAAAATTAATATAGAAAAGAAAAGTTCTTTTCAAATTTTTGCCTACAGATAATTGATTACGAGATATGAGGCCAAATTCAGCGCTCTGACGAGGATTGGGACGATAAAAGGTCAGATATTTTGGGAAATACAACCCCTTAACCAATTATCAAAATTTTTTAATAGACTCTTACTGATATAAACGATTTTAGCGTACTGCTCGGCTAAAATTAAAATAATATTTCGGTTAAATCGCATTGATATATAGAGTATATAGATGCAGAATTGGAATATAAAACTTTACAAGTCGCTGACTAAAACAGTGAATTTCACTGGATAATACAGTGTAGAACATTTTTCACTGTTTCAGGCATATTGAGATTCACTGTTTTGATGGCTAATCCAATGTTACTAATTTTAATAGTGGTTTTTAACGGTAAAAACAGTGACGTTTTTACAGTAGAAACAGTTGATTCTGACTCTGTTTCGATTTAAGAGAGTGCAACGCCACCGCAAATCTGAGGATTTTTATATATACGACGTAAATGTATATATAAAGTCTGAAAATGTCAGAAGCACACACAGTAGGTCCGTTTGCAGCTTCACAGTCTAGTCCTCGACGACACGGTAAATGGAATGCACGATGCCCGAACGATCTGGCTGCTGCTGCCAGCAGACTTTCAAGGAGGAAAGTGTGGGTGCACTCGCCATTCGAGGAGGGTTGAAAAGTTCAATTGCGCGTGTTTTCGCCGTGACGTCTCTTCTCAATCCTACAACTTGGCTTCGGATATATGTATACTCAACCCTGTGGCTTTTCAATATATATACACACCCTTTATATTCCCCGAGTAATGATTTAAAAAATTTTTATTCCCGTAAAAAATGTTTTATAACCCAAAAAAAAACAGCGAAATTTTTATCCTCAAGTATTTTGCATCTAAATTAATAATTTATACATGAAACAATATTCTAAAAATAAAACAGATTTTTATCATATAAAATTTTTATAATAAATTTTTTTCCAAAATATTTCAAAAATTTTACCGTGCATATTTTTATCATCTGGAGCTTTTCTTTTAAGTATATTTTTAAAAAATACAACATTTCCATAAGTTATTCACGTATATGGTAAAAATCTGCCTGGTGTAATTATACCAAGAAATTGTATTAACTGTATAGAAAAAAAAGAAAAAAAATCCTGCCACACCGCATGTGATATAATTGTGGAGGTTGGCAACCGCATTAATTCTTATGGCGACACCCGAGGCTGCACTACACAGCGCACAGGGCGACATGTCTCTCTCACGTTCTAGAAAATAAATAACCGTAATAGATGTGCGACGAATAGGAAATTGCGCATCCCTGACGCTACTCGCAAGTAACAACTTATACAATCTGTGTGACTTTTAATCGTATATAGAACGTATAAGTATCTGGTGCATTAAAAATTTTCTGATATTACACAATTTAATAATTAATTAAACTCTCGATAACTTTGTAATAAAATTTTACTACTGTCTTTTTAAGGCTGTACTGCTGTAAGAATCAACTACTCAAAAATCTTTGATCGAAAATTTTTCAGGGATTTGTCGTCTGCGAGTGGAGAAATTAATTTGTAACGTTTGTATAAAATATACAGGCTCTTATGGCAGTGTCCGAATTGACGCACTTGTAATTAAAAATAAAAATACTTTTACTGATCTCAATCTAATAAAAAACAAGTATAGTTAATTGCAAAAAAATCTGTCGTTTTCAGCTTTTTTTTTATTATTAACAAAGAAAACACTTGATATAGCCACTTATACTCAAGAAAAAAATAATTTAAGTTTGCATAATTATGGAATTTAATGCATTTTGTTAGTTTATCAAAATATCTGTAAAATTTTTCAATTTTTTGCAGTTAGTACGGCTAATGCTTAAAGATATAGGGCGCTCATTTAAGTCAAACATCATCGCAGTCCCGAGTAAAATGAGTTTCATATTATTTTGTGTATATATAGTCACATAACATAAAAGGTCATATTCTATTATATATTTGGTCCAGCGAAACGTTGACTTTAACCTAGCTCATTATATTGACATGATTCCATCCCGAGCACAGCGAAATACCGTGCAACACACGCTTTACCATGATTTTAATCTAGAGGTAATTATAGCTATTTCGATGCTGGAATCAGCAATACCACTCGCCGTGTGGGACACATAACACAATACATTATTAAACCTAGTCCGAGAGCTATATATTTCGCTGCTGCAATATCACAAGTATTCATGTACGTGTCTATCACCGCACACACATACCAATAATAAATACATCCAGCTGCCTCTCAATAATCATAAAAAATAAATAATAATAAAAAATGAACCTATACATGCGTGGATAAAATAAAAATATTTCTACAATATTCAAAAATTATTCAAAGGATTTAAAATTACGTATTGCTTAATTAATTGAATTTAGTTTGAAAAGTTCACAGTAAGCCCCGTATACTCCCGGTTATTTTAGTTTAACAGGATTACAGTTATTACGTGAATAAATACACACATAATATATATACAATGCTTCGAGTTACGCAATTCGACTCATGTGATACAAGAAAACCAAACAAAAAAAAATTACCGTTCGATAAAAATCGAAAAATGTCCAATTTTTTGTTGTTATTTAATATTTAAACGAAGGATTTAAATATTTTCCAATTTTTAAAACAAAATAAACCACTCGAAAAAATTCTATTTAAATTTTTCAAGTATTAACGCGAGGAATTTTTTTTATAACAAGATTTACTATTGGATATATTGAAAGCGGTAATATATGTATAATTATTGGCATTGAATGGTCGTGATGATTAATTGAGTATGACTGAGAATAAGTAGAGTAACTGAGCAATAAAGCGCCGCGCATCGGAATGAATGCTGCTGTATATATTTGGATGGAAATTTTAATGCAAAATATAGCGCTGTTCGTCGGTAAATTTCATTGCAGCCGCGTCGTTGATGGTCCAAGGGTGGCGAAACGAGATGAGAGACAGAGCAAAGCGAGTCCCGGTGGCCGGAACTACCCCATCCAGTTGAGGGATTCTGTGGTCCAGGATAGAGGAAGCAACGGAATCACGGTGTCGAGAGTTGTATGACTGGGGTCACCAACCGACACTCCAGACCGTTATCGTTCTCTGTCAAGTCGGTCGTATTTAACAAAAAAAAACCCTTACAATAATTATTTTCCCGGGAGTAATAATCCATACAGCCGTAAAACCATCCAAATAAAAAATCTAACCTTTTCAAAAAATTGTAATAAACCTAAAAAACAAATTTTCCACGTAAAAAAAAAATTTTTTTTCAATTGAGACGCTATAATATGCACATTTCTCGATGTGTAAACGAGGCGCAAGGGTGACGGTTAAGATTTTAACGACTCATTGATCAGAGTGTTCACAGAATTTGAAAAACTTTTTACCAATTAGTTTAGTAAAGAAAAAAATGTTTTTCAATTTTTTTTTTTTTTAATAAAAAATGAAGTTTATCTGTGAAAGAGTGGGAAAAAATTTTTTTTTTCTGTTTAGTTGTAGACAAAATGTGTACATTTCAGAATCGATTGACACGTCAGGCTCATAATTTATAGATAATTTACTTTCTGACGCACCCATGCTCATACACTGTCAGCATCTCCCTCTAAATTCACACTTGGCCAAAAAAGCATTTCTCCGCTCTCTGTAGTATCCAAGCACGCGACCCTTCTGTGCAAACGGCACCCCCTTTCTTAGCCAGCAAAAAGCTTGGAGAATTAATGAGAAAGAACGCTTGGGCAGACACTTGTAGCACTATACGCTACCCTAGCCGATGTATATATATATATAGAAAATATCCACACCCAGTTTTCACCCTTCTCCCAACACCCACAGATATATATTCGAATATCCAACTAAAAAAACAATTCTAGAATTGTGAAAAAAAATTTTCATGGATGAAATAATTTTTTTTCGTTAGTTTAAATTGTGAAACGTGGTAACTGGTTTATGGGAATTATTGTAAAAAAGATTGACTGGCTTGTTAATAATCCCGTGTCCATGGAGAGAACCTGTGTTTATTGGAAATTACTAAATAATCTTTCTGAATGAGTTTTTGGCAGATAAAAATTGTTTAGTTTTAGTATACGAGAAAAAAGGATGCTTGTTGCTATCCTAGTGCTATCTGCAGGCGATAAGAACTATCACCTGAAATTGGAGGGGTGCAAAAGACGTCAGATTTACTGGTAAAAGGACCGACACGTTGATACAGCAGATTACACTGGACGGTTCATGTGTTTCGTGGCAGTTGGTAATTTATAAAATAGAATAAACCCGCATTCTAGTAAACTAGTTTAGAATTCTAGTAACTAGTTTCTTCCGTAACTTTACAAATAGTATTTTACTAAAAAAAAAAAAAAATGATAAGTAATAATTAATCAAACAAATTTTAATATCCTACAGCAAAAAATTTTGTTTCGTTTTGTTTTGTAAAAAGTGTAGTTTCATTATTTTACCGTCAGGTATGCACTTTCCCAAAAGAAATCGTCACTTTTGGCGGATACTTTTCGACGTGCCTTTAAATGACGTGGAATTTTAATGATTTGTTCATTATGTGAATAAATCGTTGAAAATGATTGGAGGACCTATCCACACGCTATGGACAGTCATTCACGATGGCAGAATATTTTTATAATGATTTTAATTGATTTTCGACTTTTAAGGGGTGTTCCACCCACGTGGAAATTTTAATATTTATTAATTATGTCAGTAAATACTTAAAAATGATCGGAGGACCTATCCACACGCTGTGGACAGTCGAATATGGTAGCAGAATTTTTTTATAGTGATTTTAATTGATTTATTATTTTTTAGCGAATTCGCGAATTTCAGTGATTTTTTGATATCACCGCGGAAAAAACTGCTCTACGGATTAAGCCGGTCGATTATTTGCATTCGGCGTAAAAAAATACGTCTAAATTTGTCGGTCCTAATAGTCTAAGGCCTCGACAACCAATTAAGCCGGCCGAAAAACCGCGAATTTGAGTGATTTTCTGTAATCACCGCGGGAAAAATTAATCTACGGATTAAGCAAGTCGATTATTTGCTTCCAGCGTGATAAAATACATGTAAATTCATCGCTTCTAATATTGTACAGTCTCGACAACCGATTAAGTAGCCTTGAAAACCAAGAATTTTTGTGTGATTCCAGTGAATACCCCGAATAAAGATTTGTGACTTTCTTTTATATATACTTAAACTCTGAAATGTCTTTAAACGGTGCATAAAATCAAATCGATGATTTGTCAAACCCTAAACAAAAGTTAAAACTCTAGAATGACGTCAGAGTTATGTTACTAGTTTATTTCGTAAAAAAAATCATTACTCAATTAATATTAGGTCTCTAGCTTAAATATTTACGAATAATTAAATCGACACTCACCGAAATATCTCTCGCATACTGCTTCGATGATTGTTTGAATACACAGCTCGTGGTAAAAATATTTCCAAGTCAAAATCACAACACAACACATAACCTTCAACACACACGTCACCATAAACACTTTTTCTACACGTAGTTTCTCTATCAGTCACATTTTGCATTCCTTAATAATCGAATAATGTCCTATGAATAAAATTAATTCATTAAAACTGGCAAATTACACAGGTACTTTCGTTTTATTCGCGATATTCAATCGCCAACACGGACACACCAGAGATTGAATCCGATTAGTCCCAGAATGAAACATAAGACGTACTTATTTAAGATTCAAATACTATCAGAAAATTCTACGAGACCATTTTTCACAATTGTTAACAATTAGTTGCCATGGTGAAAAAACCTCGTTTGATAATTTACTTGGTTTTGTTGAGCTTACGCGCGGTTGGCCTACCACCTGTTGATTTTCATAGTCCCGCCGGCGGAACATCAACGTTGACATTCTTTTCATGGTTGGACGATTAAACCAAGCAGTTTCACTCAATATTTCAGTTTATTTGACGAATTATACCACCAATTTTAATATTCTAGATCGATTAGACGAGCCGAGACACGAAAACATTACGCGATTACATCACCGGACGCCAAACTAACCTCACCCTTTGCTGCGTTGTTCTGACGCGCACGGCAACAGCGCATTCTATTTCTCTCCCCCCCCTATAAGCATTTCCAGACACTCCATGACAAATAGAGCAGCCCTTTTTCAGTAATCCACGAGCCCAACGTTCTAGCGCGAGAATTTAAATTTCACTTTTAAGCAGTCGGAAAATTGAAATTTATTTCTGTCATCTACATAATTATTATTTGAGCGTGGATTACGCGATAAATAACTATTTCTCGATTTGGAGAGTGCACGATGGTTTTTGAATGATGCTAGGGCGTTTTTTAATTTTTTTTTGGTGTTCTCGGGACTAAACATTATAAAAAAAAATATCATTTATATTTCATAATTATTTCTTACGTATTTGGGGTTGTGCGTTATTTTCATTATTAGTTTTGTGGGCATTAAGTATTGAATCTAAAAAAAAAAATACCCTAAATGAAATTACATGGCTGGAACACTAACCCCGAACAAAGATTTGGGACTTATATTTATATTTTAAATTATCGAGCGTGGTCCACGTTAATTTTTATGGACTAGTTCACGCTCCTTTTCCCCACATTTAGAAGAATAAATAAATTAATTATTATCAGTCCTTTCTTCACAGCGCAATTTTTTATTATTGTTTTGATTTGGGTGTTCCAGAGAGAAGAGATGATTGGTGTTCTGAAGTTCGGAACACTTTTTCGTACAGGACACGCCATCTTCAGACATCTATCATCACTGCAGGTGCATAAAAAAATCCCCTACTGAGCAATCAGCTGACACACTGAGGCATGCTGGGGCATATTCTATACCTATATAGTGAACGTACTAAATATATACATATGAATTACGTACAAGTGTTTTTTTATTAGGTAAGTCGTGCCTTCAAAGTGTTCGAAGTTCCATACGTCGCATCAAACTTGTAAAATAAAAAATTACTTGTAATAGACATGCTCAACATATATGTTAAATCGAGGTAATACTTTTGGGACACATGTGTTCTAAATAATCACATCATCTATTTTTATTGCAATGCGTTAATCAGTTATTTATAAACAGAAATCTCCTCAGCCGTTTGTCCAAATTTTCTGCTCCGAGTAAATAAGCAAACGACAATTCATACACAACAATGGATGAAATTCGATTTCGATTCACCAGTCAACTTGAAACTCTGCAGGTAAATATGTAATTGACCATTTAATAATTTTATTAGTATCCAACTAATTCTAATTATCGTTTCAGATTGGAAGTATTACCGCTGCACAACAAATCTATCAATTATTATTTTCGTGGTTATCACAAGGTCAACAAATGTTACCAGATCTCAGCTACAGCAATTACAATCAACATGTCAAGGATTTTGGCTCACTGCTTGTATTGTTCTCTCAACGAGCTGTCGAACAAATTCGATATCAATTTTATCACCTGCAACAACTTGATTTCCCCAGAGTATTCGGAGGTTTTTGTATCAACGACAGTAAGTTACAATTATCCTCCAACTTATTGAGCTTTATTTACACTAACAACAAAATCTCCATTTATAGTAACAAAAAGAGATGTTGTTGTTTGTGTGACTGGGTTAGCTGTGGGTGGTTTTGTTGGCTACAACATCGGTGTCAATTGGCGACATCAAATCAAACGCATTCAATACATGAAAGCCATCATCTGCCACCACTACAGCGGAATCGAGGTCTTCATACTGACAAATTATTTTTTTAAATTTATTTTACTACCCGCTAAACTTGACTAAGCCTTTATTTTTTTATTTTCAGGGTGTTTCGCTAATTGATGATGCCGAAGTTCCAACAGTTTTTCACTCAAATGACGTCCTAATTCAAGTTAAAGTCGCGGCAGTTAATGTTGTCGATGCAAAAATCTGCTCAGGCTACTCAAGAGTATACAGAAGACTCTTAAATTCTGGTGTGAGTTTATAATAGTGAAGAATCCATTGAAATTCGTCATTAATACCTCAGTGTATACTTGTCTATTCAGCAACAAAAAGAATTGCCGGTGGTTCTTGGCCGAGAATGCGCGGGAATTGTCGCCGATATCGGACAAAACGTCGTGAATTTCGACATTGGAGACGAGGTATTTTTAGCAATTCCATCCTGGGCATCCGGGACGATGGCTGAGTACTTGGTCGTGCCCGAGAACCAAGTGGCGAAAAAACCCAAACTTATTTCTTTCGAGGCGTCTGCCTGTCTGCCGTACAGCGGCTGTCTAGCTTGGAACGCGTTGGTGAATGAATCCATCATCGAGGAGGGTAATGCGAAGAATAAAAGGTACTATAAACACGCTAAAAAATATCAAATATCGAATTAACGCCCGCTGTTCGCAGAATTTTAGTTTGCGGAGGTTCCACTTCAGTTGGTTGCATTTTAATTCAGCTGGTGAAACTCTGGGGTGGCCATGTGTCAGTTTTATGCAGCTTAGACGCAGCCAAGGTGATAAAAGCTCTGGGAGCTGATGATGTCATCGCCGTGAATGATGTGGACATTGAAAAGGAGTTGGAACTTCATGAAAAGTACAAATATTACTGTAAAATTTATGTACAATTGTTGAATCATTTTTTTCTTCTAGGTTTCACGCTATTTTCTATACTGGAGGTATTGAAATTAGCGATAGAATACTCAAAAAACGATTATTTCCGCGTGGATCTTTTGTCGCCACCACTCCCGAGTACCTAGCTTCGGATACTTTTGGTTTTGTGTCCGGAAGTATCTTTGCCGGGTGTGTCAGGGTACAACTTTTAGTACAATATGTATTTGGACGCACTAGTTATCACTGGAACGAAGGAGCAAAAATTAAAACTTCGTATTTGGACATTTTGCGTGAGCTTGTTGATGCTAACGAGTTACAGAGCGTTGTTGGTGCGGCATTTCGACCTAATCACTTTGAACAAGCTCTTGTGCAAGTTTTAAATCCTTATGCTATTGGTAGCACTATAATTAAATTTAATTGACGATTTAATTTTTTTTTCCTCATTTAAATCTGGAAACAATTTCATCAAATTTAATGTATAAGTTGAAAAATGTCCATTAATCGTGAGGAATGTTATGGATTTTATTACAAATGTTTGTTATATATTTTACAAAAATTGAAATGAAATGAGAACAACTTTTTTCATTTTTTAATTAAATTACGTTATATAATAAGAAAATTTACTTATTTTGGCTTGCCACGGAATTTCGAGCCTCCCGCTGTTTTGCCCCTTTTAGCAGGAGCTCCCTTTCCTTTTTTATCTTCCGTCTAAAATTAAATTATCGGTAATTTCATTATTAATGGACATGAAAAAATAATTTTATTCTTAATTGTTTGTCTTACCTTGCGCTTTGTTGGTGTTGTGCTAGGCAATACCTTGAAAAATCCATCGAGTCGTCCTTGTGTCGCGGTATTTCGTGCTTTCATTAATTTTTTTGCACCATTTCTTATACGATCCTCAGCAAATTGTTTATCAACACAAAGAAATTTTACAAGACCCTCTTCATCCGGATCGGTCCACTTCAACTCAATATCATCAGCATTTGCAATTTCAGGCTCGAGGAATAATTTACGAGCCTCTTTGTAATTCCAATCTTCAGGTACGATATACTTTGTTTTATCGATATTCTCAATAATTTTTTCCAGCGAGTGATAGGTTTTTATCAGCTCTATAGCTCTCTTGGGCCCAATTCCTTTTATCGAGCCTGTATAATCACAGCCCAGCATGATACACAAGTCGATAAACTCATCCTTTGTGAGATTCATATCTTCGAGAACTTTATCCAGGTGGATTTCCTGCACGGGCATTTTTCTAGCCTCGCTGAAGGTTAATCGTCGAAGAAGAATGTTGCTACCGAAAGTCAGGGCATCCATGTCCTCAGTGGCTGTTGCAAATACTTTTCCAGCCTTCACCAACGCAGCACACTGAGCCTCAGCCTCGCAGGGGGCCTGGAAATAATAATTTTACTCGAATAACACGATAAAGTAGAGAAAATAATGGTATATTTACATCAATGTAAGGAATTCCCATCAATCTGAGAAGTTGCTTGGCTTCCTCAGCATGAGCCGGAGTTACTTTGACCAGTCGCCTGTTAAATTTATCAATATCCTCGACATTACCGGCCTCCTCTGCAACCTGAAGGGCTTTCTGTGCCTCCTCACGACGTTCAGCACGTTTTGCCAATTCTCCACCCTTCAATGTCGGTGGTTTCCCATCAAAAACATAGACAGGCTTCACGCCATTCTCCACGAGTCTTATGGTCCTGTAAAATGTGCCCATCAAGTGACTCGTAGTTTCACCATCAGCAGAGGTCAATTGGGCCCCCTCACTTCTGACGGCAATTAGGAATTGGTACAGACACATTGATGCATCAATAGCAATTTTTCGACCTGTAATTAAGTAAATAAATAAAGTTTTTTTTTAATTGACGATTGTGGCATTCGAAGGCGGATTTGGTACGTACCGAAATAATGCTTGAGAATTTGCTCTTTAATTGCCGATGGTGCGAGATCTGCAATTACTTTTGATAGCCCAAGAATACCCATATTGATAATTTAAATAAGTTTAAAAAATCACAAAAAATACAGACGCTTGCAGCGGATAGGTTATATCCCTTGACTGCGTCGTAGTAGTACACCATTCCCGCCAAATTGGCAGACAACGGCTCGACTAGAATTCCACCGGAAATCCGCCGTACGTAATTTTCAAATTTTTAAATTTTTTCAAGGCGTACATGTATATATTTTATTTTTTAGAAGTTGGAACCGAATGCGCCAGATTAATTTTTATACACTGGAGTAATTCTATACAAATAACGGATGAAATCATATTTTATTATTTTTTATTCTTTATTATTTCATTTCAATTTTTTTCCTAAACTATTAGGATATATAATCATTAATCATAAATTCCTATGACAGAGTAATAGTGCATATAGAGGAGAACATTAACATCACACAACAATAACATATGTCTTTGTGTTGTTAAGCAATTGCTTTTTGGATTTTGACTAACAATACAAGCCCTCGTATCGACATTTATACATTCTGAGTGCACGACGTTCTGCTAGAGCCAGGGTTTCACGTTCCTTTTGCCCTAAATCACATCGATACATTTTATTTATTTTCCTGATATCGCCATCACTGAAACCGTCGCGCTGGCCCTTTCGCAAGTTATATGCCTGAAAATGATTCATTAATACATTCATTGGACAAAGAATATTTAGCAGAGTATATTTAATAGAGTCACTTGTGTACAAAATAAATAAATAACTACATTGTATAAATTAGTTTTTATTTTCTTACCCAAGTATGAGCAGGCCAAGTTACTGGATATGTATTCGTCCAAAACTCAAAGGCTGCGATGTGCATCACACTGTCCATGTCATAATTACCAAAGACTGTTATGTTTGGATATATTTTTAACTCATCATGAAGACCTGATATATAAATAAAATTAAATTACGTTATTTGTTCAATTAGTGGCAGCATTTTAAATATTGTTCATGTATACGTTGAGCAGCAGTATTTTCCCAATTAATGGTCTCATAGCTATCACGATCTGGTCGAGATTGTTCATTCACAAATCCAAGTACATGCATCAAATCATGTAATAAACTCGCTATCCTATGAGCATAGATCGCTCTATGCCAATAAATTATTGATGTCTCAACGCCTACATTTCCGATGAAAACTCGAGGGGGTGGAATGTCATCATTATTGATTGCCTTAATCTGAAGATAGCTATTACCATGAACTGATGGCTGCCATTCAACGAATCGAATACACGTGTATTTTTGGAATTCATTGAACGCATTTTGAAAATAACTTTGTGCCTGAATGTCTTTAAAAAATATATGGCATTATTACAATGGGCTGGAATTCAAAAATTTTGAGTCGAATTTTTTTTCGAATCAACTTACCAATACCCGAACTGATTTTCACAGGAACAATGCCACCAGGCCATCGGAATCGAAGCAACTCTTGACCGTTGATTTTGGTAGTTAAAATTTTGCCAGGAATTTCTTCGTCGTAAGGTATCCATCTATTTGGTGATGAATAGACGTCTAGATATATTGGTATATGAATTATAAAGTAATCATCTACTAATTCCTTGATTCTTTGTTTTAGGCTTTGATGGGGTTGCTTCAGAAAAGTAGAAGCAGCCGTAAAAGTAAGCAGCCAACCGCCGAAAATAATTGCACGACTCAAATTCATGATATTAATTGTTATAGCCCTTGGGTATAACTTGAAAAAATGACTTGTATGAAATTTTGAACAGTGTGAATAGTGGATTAGAGACTGATGGAACAAGGAGTTGTAAGCCGGGGTTTTTATAGCGAGCTTACAATCGCCAAATTTGGATTTTCAAATGACTGGCACCTCATGATTGGTTCACGTGAGCATCGCCTGAGGTTTATTTATGTTGTTGTTTACGAGTTAAAGCCGAATAGTTGTTGATAACTTGCTAAAAATACTGTATACGTTAATGGCCTACACGTGTTGGCTTTTCTATTTTTCAGTCGAGCCGAGTGTTCTACGCATTTGTTATCAATATTTTGTTAAAAATAAATTTCATTGTTTTTTTTTTTTACTAAAGTTCTTATCACGGGTTTGAAAACTATAAATAAAAAAGTAAAAAAATGTATTTTTTTATATTTCTAGGTAGGTAAAATTTTCAAAAATTTAAAAACAAAATAACTATAATGGTGCGAACAGACTTTGGATTTTTTAATTTGAATGTTATGAGGGAATCGATTTTTTTGTGCGCATATGTATACCTAAAGGATCTATTATGTATAGTCATATAGTATATAATTAACGTGAGAATTTAAAATATTATTTATTTTATGAATACTTTATGTTATATTATAAGACACATGCATATTATATTATTATATTATGATAAATCATTATTTCTTCGAATGAAATAGCGACAACCGTATAATATTCACGACACCCAACATATAAACGTTTTTGATTGATTCACTTGGAAAAAAACCAGCAGGCTTAAATTAAATAACCGCAATATAAAGTAAGATATTCAAAATAAAACAAAAAAAATTGTAATTATATTCAGGCAGATAGAGCGCACGCAAATATCGCGTGAATAAAGCCAAAAGGGCGTCTGCAAAAAATTATTTTGCTGTTTTAAATGAAAATATCCTTAAAACAACTCTAAATTAAAACTTTCTACAAAATACCGTTTTTGTAGAAAATTTTATTAACCACAAAAAAGGTCGTTAGAAAAATGTATCCAACTCCGCATTCTCATGCAAGATATTCGCAAGTTGACTGTCCTCAACTTTGTGACAATACGACCTAGTTATCGACTTATTCTTCGTCAAATTAATCATAGAACAATTGGTTTATTGATTATAAATAATATTCATTCATTTATTTATTTATCTGTTCATTTATTTGTATTTTTCAGTTATTTTCTTTAACAGTTACATAGATAATTCTCCTTGAAGCCAGATTATGCAATTATTATAAAAATAGATAATCGGATGTATGTTTATTGTTCATACATCATTCAACAAGATCTACCAGTACAAATTAAATTATTAATTTTCTCCGTTTCAGTTGCATACAATTGAGCACGTTTTGCATTCGATTGATTACATTGGTACATGTTATTAATTTTTAGTATGTCGCTCGGGGAGAAGCCCACACGCTGACCCATACGATTCATACTTATCTGCAATTAAATTATATAATTACTACATCTATCAACATAAATTCATCCACGAGATCAGAGTAAACTAATTTTTCTTACTGGTATTTTAGGCACAATGGTCGGAAAATAATTGTTTCTCGAAAAAGATTTGGGCCCGTAGTGCATCACGCTTTCAAAGTCATATCCTACGCTGTAGTCTTTTACATTCGATGAAATCTCAAAGTTGTTTTCCATGCCTAGCATTGTAAGAAGATCAAAAAATCAATCACAATCACGTGTTAGATATGAATATAATCTCGGTATACATACCTGGCTTTATATTGTCCCAATTAATGGTTACGTAGGCATCACGATCAGGTCGGCATTGCTCGTGCTCAAATCCCAGCGTGTGCATCAATTCGTGCATTATTATTGCGGATGAAAAACAACCGCCACCTAGATTTATATATTGTTGGCCGGTTATATGTCCCAATTGACTGTTGCATACATTTTCATGAGACCGTTTAATACGAACATAATCACGATGATATGGCTGCCGTGTCACAAATTGAATACACGTGTATTCGTGAAACGCCGAGAAAGCAAAAGTCAAGTTATAAATCTGTTCCTGATCTGCAAATGAAAAAAATAAGTTATTATCATCATCATGATCATCACGTCACGGTTCCAAGCGAAACCTAGGGAAAGAAAAAAAAATTCTTTCCTCTGTTTCGTCTTCGTCTTGAGGAAATAAAATCATTTTTTTTATTATATATCTATAACTTACCAAATTCATTCATATTCATTTCAACGGGAACAATTCCACCAGGCCACCGAAATCGCCATGACCTTTCACCAAAATAAGCTGGCACCGACATATCTATATCGTCGTACAACAGATTTTCTTGAGATGGAGTATGTGCAGATTGGTTATTATCATCTGACATCGCGGTTTGTTGATCGCTGGTAGTTACATGACCCGATGAGTGTCGCGATTTTTTTGATACTTCAATTATAAAATAATCGTCTACTTCATTCCTGATTGAAGCTCTCAGTCTCTCATCATCATTTGTACTTGGACGTTGCTGAATGAGAGGAGATGCTGCCGTAAAAGTAATCAGCCAGATGCTGAAGAAGAATACGAGATTGCAGTCCATACTACTGCAATGAGCCTTTGGGGTTGAGAAAAAAAACTTTTATCAAGTTCTGAGCAGCGTGAGTTTATAGTTACTCGGTGAATATAACTATGAGACTATATGACAAAAAGGCGCTGCGGACTGGGGTTTTTATAGCACTCAAGCTTGCGTTTCTCCAAAATTTTATTTCAACGCCATTGGTTCACGTGAGTATCACCTGAGGTTTATTTTTGTTGTTGTTTACCGGTTGAAGCCAAAATGTTTGCTGATATCGCTGTTAAAAATACTACTTTAATGGGTTTCACGTGCTGGCGATTATTTTGTTTTTCAGCCGAGCCGAGTATATTCTACTGATTAGCTATATCAATACATTCTAAAATTAAATTCAGTTATTTTTTATACTAGAATTTGACGCGTGTACAAAAACTAGAAATAAAAAATACAACAACAAAAATCAATGCCTGTGAGGATGATTCCTAAGTATAATATAGCCGTTTTACTGTTATAAACACTTAAGAAAAAAATTAAAGGGTCTCTAAAATTTGTTTTCAAAAATTTATTATTTCCAAACATATTAAAATATTTCAAGTTATATATGATATGCATCTAAATGCACATGTTCTTTTTTGTTCAGTTATTAACTATACTCCAAGTTCACAAATAACTGTATCGATTTTTGGCTAATTTAATTTTACAAGTAGTGTATTTTACAATATAATTTTTGAAAATTAATTAATTAAAAAGAAGAAGTTGAAGAATTTAGCGGATATTTATTATTAAAGTACAAGGTTTTTATTGATCGGAAATTTATAATTTTATTCTGTATTTGGTTTTTTTTATTATATATGTATTTTTTGTGAAGCAGATATGTTAATCGTACATTTTTTTACAATAAAACTGTACATATATAAAATAGAATTAAATTCTATAATGGAATATAATTATATAATTATAATTTTCCAATCTGCTCAATATCTAAATAATTCCAAATTTATTACTTTAAATCAAATCACGTTAGTGATCTTCTTAACAAGATACCCCCAAAATTCGATTACATGTGTACTGAGCCATTGCGTGCGCTTCTGCTGGATAAAGAGCATTGCGTTGCTCTACTGATAAGTGACATTGGTACATGCTATTTATCTTTTTTATGTCACCTGTGGTAAACCCTTCACGCTGCCCTATGCTGAATAGTAGCGACTAGGATTTAATCAAAAAATTCAGTAATAGACAAAATTCATTATACAAATTAAAAAATTTACAATAAATACAATTGAATAAACTATTCTTACCGGATCAGTTGGCGTAATAGTGCTGGCTCCATTTTTGGTGAAAGTGTTATGCTTGTAATGCAATATGCTATTATAGTCATATGGCACGCCGTAGGATTGCATTTGCGGAGCCATATCAAATTCATGACGATGATCTAATAGTGAAAACATTAAATTGATGTAGGATCCAATTGCTTGGGTATCGACAATAGTTGATGCATACCTGCTTGAATATTGTCCCAATTAATGGTCACATACGAGTCGCGATCTGGCCGAGAATGCTCGTGCCAAAACCCCAGTATGTGCATCATTTCGTGCATAAGAACTCCCCCATTATTATTCATACATCCACGTTCATCCAAGACCATCTTTCGCTTCCCAGGTTGACATCCCACTTCACTCCTGCATATACCTGTTGATGTTTCAATACTGAGGTAATGAAAATGCCGACTTGGATCATATGCCACCCATCGGATGCATGTATATTTTTTAAACTCCTCCACAACGGTACGAATTTTTTCACGTGCTTGCAGGCCTGTCAAAGAAGAAGAATTCAAAAATCATTATCCACGTGAGATCCAAATGAAAAAATAAAATATCGAGTCAATTTTATATAACAACGTACTGAATTCACTGCTGAACTTAAATGGAACAATTCCACCTGGCCATTTAAATCCCATATTGAGTTCACCGTAATCGTATATCAATGATGCTACATCAACTGTAGTAGGTTGTTGAAGATTGTAGTAGTAGGTTGTAGTAGGCTGTTGATTAAATGGTGATGTGATATCGAAAATCCCAATCTGGCGCTTGACGATTCTACCAGCTGCCTTCTTGGCAAATGAGACATTTTTCGGCAGGTTCATCATAAACTCACCGCCAATTAACTTGTTAATTGCCACTTTTGAATACGGAATAGTTGAGAAAATTAGCGGAGCAGCTTCCAGAGCGGCCAACCCGGCGCCAAAGATAAATAATACAAGACTCGGCACCATACTGGAGAATTTATTCAATAAATGTACTGTTCATTCAATCGAAATAGTTTGATCAGGCCTGAGTGTATGAAGTAAAGGGTCGTAATGCTGGAGTTTATATAATACTCGAGCTAGATATCAATTCTCCCCCAAATTTCAATTGTGAACCCTCTCTTCATCGTTGGTGCGCGTGATAGCCACACGCCTATACCGTTGAAAATAAATTTATCAATTCGATGTGTCTACCATTGTTATTTTTTGTTTGTTTGTTTGTTTTTTTTTTTCAGCCAAGTCAAACTGATTAGCTATCAAAATTCTAAAAAAAAGTTACTTCCACAAATAAAACTTAATTTAGAACCAAACATTGTACCTATTGGTTCACGTGACCATCGCCTGATTTTGATTTATTGTGTTTTTTGTTGTTTTTTCAAAATCAAAGTAACCGATTGATAATAAAAAAAAAATGGTAAAAATAGCATTTGCGTGGTTGTTTTTGTTTTCGAGTCGAGCCACGTGTTCAACAGATAAGCTATCAATATACTAAAATTAAATTTGAACAGTGAAATATGGTTTTTTATATTTCAAGCGTTCATAAGTTATAATCTATAAGTTGTTATTATAAGTTTTAAATTTTAATTTAAATGTCATCCACTCTTTCGCTCCTTAGGTGAGTTACAGAGAGCGGGTATACTCAAGAGGAGGCGCTTTTTTTTAGCACGTCATCACGTATAATATATATGTTATATACCGCGGTTTTTTTATAACTATATATATAGCTATATATGACGTCGTCCTGTTCCTGCGCGCGCGTACAACGTTTTTTTAGCGTGAAATTTCAAATATAATCATCGTAAAAAGTAAATAAACTAATAAAACTAATAAAAAATTTCAATAAAGTGAAAAAAAATCTATTTAATTTTGATTTTAATGAAAAATTGATCATTGTAAACGAAAAAAATTTTCATACCTGTAGTTTGACAATTAAAATATTTCATAGAGGTTAGGTTGAAAGCGTGTTACAGATATTCAACAATACATTTTTACCAGGATGATTGTCCATAAAGATCTAATAAAAACTATCGAAGATGACGAGGAAGTCGACAATTTCTCGGAAAATTCCGACGAAGAGGATGATTTTCAACCTCGAAAGCAGAAAAAATCCGAGAAAAAGGATTTCAATGACGACTTTACATTCATCACTAGTGTCGAGGAGTACACCAAAGATACTTGGAATGACTTGAGTAAGTACATCAAGAGAAATGTAAAAACCAAACTCGACGATAAAATCCGTCAGGTTCGTATGGAAAATGAGCCGGATGAAAAACCAAATCTGGAAGATTCCGATGCGGATGACGATGAAGAGGACGAGACAGGAGTTTATCTGTCCGACGAGGACCTGAAAAAAGACGAAATCAAGACAAAGGACAAGAAGGGTAAGAAAAAAAAAGAAATAAAGGAGGAGGAATCGCTGGAATTTGAGGAAGCCGGCCCCGGTAATTTGTCTGGTTCATTTTACCAAATGAACTTATCTCGACCACTCTTAAAAGCAATAACTGCGATGAATTTTAACAGTCCAACGCCAATTCAGGCTGCAACAATCCCTGTGGCCCTCGTGGGACGAGATATTTGCGGTTGTGCAGCCACAGGAACCGGCAAAACTGCAGCCTACATGCTTCCAACCCTGGAACGTCTTCTGTACAGGCCAGCGGAGGGTGCGGCAGTTACCAGGGTTCTAGTTCTCGTACCTACTCGAGAATTAGGCGTGCAGGTGTACCAAGTTGCCAAGCAATTGGCTCAATTTACAACCGTAGAAATTGGTCTGTCAGTTGGAGGTCTAGATCTAAAAATTCAGGAGGCTGTACTGCGAAAAAATCCCGACATTGTCATCGCAACACCCGGTCGATTAATCGATCACATTCAAAACACTCCGACCTTTTCACTGGACAGCATTGAAGTGCTCATTCTCGACGAGGCTGATCGCATGCTCGATGAATATTTCGCCGAACAAATGAAGCACATTGTCAAGCAGTGCTCGCGAAATCGTCAGACAATTCTATTCTCCGCAACGATGACCGAAGAGGTGAAAGATCTTGCTGCAGTGTCGCTAGACAAGCCGGTGAAAATTTTTGTCGACAGCAATCAAGACGTGGCGTTCAATTTGCGCCAGGAATTTATTCGAATTCGAAAGGAGCGCGAGGCAGATCGTGAAGCTGTCCTGGCAGCGCTAGTTTGTCGTACGTTTCACGATCATACAATGATATTTGTGCAAACAAAAAAGCAAGCCCACCGTCTACACATTCTTTTGGGACTCTTGGGCATTGCCGTGGGAGAATTGCACGGAAATTTAACGCAACCGCAGCGATTGGAGAATCTGAGAAAGTTCAAAGACGAAGAAATTGACGTATTGCTGGCAACAGACGTGGCAGCTCGAGGATTGGACATTAGCGGTGTGAAAACGGTCATTAATTTCGTCATGCCGGCTACTTTGCAGCATTACATTCACAGAGTTGGTCGTACAGCTCGTGCCGGCCGTGGAGGCGTGTCGATATCGTTGGCCGGCGAGCAGGAGCGTATATTGGTAAAGCAAGTAATAAAAAATGCAAAAAATCCGGTGAAAAACCGTATCATACCACCGGAAATTATTGAAAAGTACAATAAAAAATTAAAATCACTAGAAACTGATGTAGAGAGAATTTTGGCGGAGGAAAAAAATGAACGTGAAATAGCTAAAGTTGAGAATCAGGCAAATAAAATGGAAAAATTGTTGAAAGATGAGGATGATAAAAATTCGCGAAGTTGGTTTCAGACGGATAAACAGAGAAAAATTGAAAAAGAATCACTGAAGCTCACAGAAAAGGCAAAAAAATCCGAAAAACGCAAAGCAGAACGTAGTAATATTGTAGAGGATAAAAAAGTAGTTAAAAAACGTAAAAAAGAACCAGAATTAGATCCAGCTGAGGCTCGAGCTCAAAAAGAATTGGAAAAAGTTGCGGCCTATCAGGCACGATTGGCGAAAAAAATGAATCGTCCTAAAAAAATTCGATCTGTTGTTGACAACGACAATCAGAAGCAACAACATAATAAAAAAGGTATGAAATATACAACATATTTAAACAAACTTTCCTTATTTCTATACATTGATTAATAATTAATGATATTTCAGGACCGAATAAACGCTCAAAGTCATCATTTGCTGCTGATTTAACTGATACAAGTAAAAAAGGAGTTAAAAAATTACGTTATGAGTGAGTAAAATTTGTTTAAAAAATAAACTAAACCAAATGAATTAAAGAAAACAAACTAATTAATTTTTTTTTCGCAGTGCCAACGTAAAACAGCGACAGAAATCGGGTAAAAATCGTCAGAAACCGGGTAAAAATGGGCCAAAATCCGGTAAAAATGTCCCAAAATCAGGAAAAAATGGCTGGAAACCGGGTAAAAACCAACAAAAATCCCGAAGAAAATAATTTCATGTTATTTGATGATAAAAAAAAATTTCTCACTATTCAAAATCAATAAAAAATTTGAAAAAAATGCATTCATATTTTTACCCATAAATATTATTATTATTATTATTATTATTATTATTATTATTATTATTACTGTTGTTTGTATTATTTATTATAGAATGAATACAATGCTTCACTTAGATCACGGATTGACAGATGGATCAATGGGTATTATTATAATTATGATTTTTTTTTGCGTATTCTTTAAAATACCCATTTATCTATTCACAGAAACTAGACAGATTTTTTCATATATATAACTAGTAGTAGTTTTTTTATTTATTCCTCTTTAAGTTGATGCATTTATTACAAGAAAAAAAAATTCTGATGAAAAAGTTACACGTTATTAGAGCATAATAATTATATAATTAAGTATTCATTATTTTATTAATCACCCATATCAGTGCTTTGATTTGTTTTTTTTTTTCTTTTTAATATTCTACAATTTTTATCAATCAATTGTATATCTATTTATATCTTTGCTGCATTTCTGTGAATAGACAAGAAGATGATTGAATTGTAGATTATTTACTTATATTGGTGTGTTTAAATTTTATTTCGCAGCAAAACAATCATGCCGTCAGTTTCATACACACACATTCATCTCACAACATATTTCGTATGATTTTTATTATTTTTATTTCATTACATCTTAAGATATTAAAAAAAAAAGACAAAAAAAAGACAAATAAAATATAACATCTAGGCCGATGAAAAAATTCAACTTAAATGCCTTTAAACTTGCTGTAGATTTTCTACTTTGTTGTTTTTTTTCCCTTTTTTTTTTTTTTTCTTAACAATATTTTCAATCACGGAAAAAAAAAACATTTAATTTCAAATAAGTGACAAAAAATCGTGATGACAAAAAACCGAGAGAAAAAAAGTCATACAAAAATTTTTACTTTTCGGTGAACATAGACAATATACCGTTTACAATTTTTTCATGCAATCAAACAATGTGTATGACCAATCAACATCAAAAGTTACCATTAGTTCATTTATTAAATCATTATGAATAATGCACACAAACAGAAGGGAAATTTTGTAGAACATAAGACAAACCTAATAAATGTTCATTTGAATTTAAATCATGTATCAACAAAAATTTGTTGAAAAAAAAAAAACGGCAATATTATAACATTCACATTGTCAATCATTAATTGTTTCTCTGAACCGTCACGATCTGATGTTTCAGACTTCTTTTTTTTTTTTTTTTTACGAAACGACCAACGAAAAACAAACTAAGAAAAAGAAATTGAAAAATCGCACTTAAACTTTGTCAACATAGACGTATGGATGTATACTCTTAACAGCTTATGCTCTAGAAATACGTGAACGACTTAGGTATATTAATTGTTGTACATAATCAAAATATTCTGTTTTCTAATCTATAAATTGTGTGTGTGTGTTTTTTTTATTTCATCCACCTGGCTATTTTTTTTAGCCCCTTCAGCTGTTTCCTTATTCCGTTTGTTGATCTTCACAAAATTGGTCGATTAATTACTTAATTTATCGGCTTCCCGTGTTCTCTTTGACGGTGGTTCTTCAATCTGAAAATTAATTTTATGTTATTTCACTGTTTTAAATTAATACCTAACAAAACAAATAATAAATAATATTTTACATCTTCTTCCAATCCAGGTAATTGAATTCTTGTCTCAGATGCCTCGGCAGGCTAAAAAATATTTTTTTTTTATTATTAAAAAAAAATGTTTAAAGCATAAAATACCATTTTTCATATTACCATCGTGAAAAAAAAAGTTTTAATTCATATTTATCCAGACAAAACAAATAATACATAATTTTTTTCATCAAATTTTATCATATTTTCAATTAAAATTCAGTTATTTAAATGGACACGACATTTAAATCCTCAATTTTAATGCAGATAATATGAAAAATATATAATAATAAATAAGAAAAAACACGATTTCAGACTTTAAATCATTTCATCTTTTGTCTAAAGCTTAAATTAATTTTAAATTAACGTTAATCTCGTCGGAAATCGTCTTATTTTTTTCAATATAATATTTATTATAATTATGTTTCAACACCAATAAAGGCAAATACTTGTCAACATTAAAGCATATTACCTGTGCATCAATACATTCCATTTCTCCTATTTGCAGCTTGAAAATTAAATTAAAACTATGTATATACTAGCCGAAATTACGCGTGTGATGCTCGAAAAAGAAATAATTTTATAATATTTGTATAAGAAAAAAAAACTTACCCTGGCGTCCGTCTCATTGGGTCCAATACCAATTTCCTTCTGTTTGCCCTTGGTTTTTCGGATGGGTCGTCCCCCAAGTCCATGAGATCCCAAATGAGTTCCTTTGCCTTTAGGACTCGTCAAGTTAATTTGCATCTCGGTGGGTAAATAATTGGCAATATTTGACACCAACTCGTCAGCTCGTTTGAAATACATTGTTGGAATTCGTGCTTCACTAGGAAATTCTTTCATATCAAAATTAGTTGTTTTTGTAAAAATAACATTCATCGCCAAATCACAAACTGCCCACAATTTGTAATTCATCATTTCATCATCAGGTCGCAAAGCGTCCTTGTGTGTTTTCATTCGTTCAATCAAATTTTTATAAAATCCATAACAGTAATATTCATTTTTGGTTATCAATGGCTCCAAAATAAACCACAAACACTGTTGAATTGATTTCAATTGACTGACGTCCAAGTGATCAGTAAATTCCGGATCATGAGCAAGAACAGGAACAGCAAAAACCAGCATATAATCCGGTAGAATATGCGGCAATTGTCCCATTGCTCGCTCAACAGTGCCCAACGATAGGGCTTTCACGTAATCTCTTCTTCTATTAATGTCCGCTTGCATGTGTGATTTTAACACACATTTTTGTTTCTTGTCCTGCTCCTTGCCAGCTAATGCATAGTATCCCATAAAATCCAGAGGCAAACACTTATTCGGAATTCCAGTTCCAAGACCACGATGCAATTTTGTGCTAAATGTTTCACGAACTTGATGCACTTCATCAACCATCAATTGTGATAAATTGTAAAATTGTTCCGCAGTAAATTGATCACCCACACCCTTCTGTTCGCAAATTTTGAGCATTGAACAACCGGCCTGCAAGCGAAGCCAGCTCATTTCAGCACGACTCAGCCGTCCCTGTTGCAGCAAATCACCTTTATTCACGACAAAGGCATTCAACATGCGGAAGGTTTTTTGTGCCGATAGAATGTCAGTTTTAAGGCCCAATAACCAACGTGCCATGCATTTTAAGCCCTCCAATCGACAGCGCGTCTCATCTGGAAGTTGATCCTCACGGCACCAATCACCCTCAATCAAATCCGTCGTTGGCTCGCTCGTTTCCTTCACCAACAATTCTTTAACAATTTTTCTCGATACCATATTTTTAATTTGTACATGATACTTGTCCGGCAGATTGTAAGCAATGTGTCCCAGTGTGACAATTGCCGTTCGATAGTGCTCAGATGTTGGTGTCAATGTTACTTTAATTCTTTCAATAATTTCCGGGAATATTGTGTCATGAATATTCGTCATGTTAACAAATAAACAGCGAATAGCTTGTTTAGCTTGCTTGGGTGTTCCAGTCAGTGCAAATTCCTTACAAATCGGCGCCATAATGTTCATTATATCTGGGGCAACCTCACAAAGTGTCTTGTACTTGCCGAGAAACGTGAAAATTGAAAGTACCAAAGCTCCAACCATCTCATCATCCGTTTCCAATAGATTAACCAACTGCATGAGAATATCATTGTGCAAAAAATGCGGTCCAAAAACAAATGACAGCATTACCAATAATCTTAAACCCTTTTCACCAGCATTATTAGGATTTAATCCAACTTCCTCGATGACATTGCCGCCTTTCACGCAATCCTGCACATATCCAATTAATATTCTAATAGCCTCCTCGTCAATTAAAACTGAGCTTACACGCTCAAGAAGCATTTTTATCGTATTGTAGTAGAGATTTGTCATCACCGGTTGTCCAAGTTTTTTTAGAATAAATGTTATTTTTTCAGCACAATCTTTGCAGGAAACTGATGGCTGAACGATTGTCTCCATTGCTTGCATAAGTGTTGCATCTTGTTTCATGTGACCACCGAATTTTTGAAGAAACTCGAGGACTTTCATTGGATCCGGGAGAAGACGTGAAATTTGCAGCACTTTAGTCATCAATTCTGCGTTGGCATCCGGTTTTTTAATTATTTCCAACCACTCGACAACGGCTCGTCGAACTCCCAATTGATGTTTCTGCAACTCAACAAAAGCCTTGGATGCGTGGTCGTCAATAGTTCCCAAGAGATGATAAAGCTTTTTCATTCGCTCCTCAGCCGGCAATTGATATGGTACAAGGCATGTATTTAACAGGCGCTCTACCAACAATCTGTCCTCCATTCCCGTCATGTAGTATCCGTGCAGAATTTTATCTTTTATCCAAGTAACTGCTTTCTTCGTGGCCTGCGGCACGTCGGCATCATTCAAATGCTTTTTGTAAATCATCGCCAAGCCCGACATGGCCTCTTTTCGGATCTTGAATTTTTTATCAAGTGTTCGCTCCTTCACAAACTCCAATAAATCCTCGCTGTCTGATACAACCTCAAAATCACGACGGGCAGTTGAGACAATGGCCATGACCACTTCATAGCGCACATTTTCATCGGCATCATGCTGTCGCATTTTCAATGTTTCTGTTATGTCCTTGCGTAATTCCGGATGATTGATGAGAAAGTGCATCGAGTACTGGACACATTTGATTCGAATTGCCACACTTATGTCATTGAATCTGCCGAGAAATGCTCGCCACAGAGCCGAATGCTGTGTCGCAAGTTGAGAGTGCTTCTCAGAGAACATTCGGGCTAAAAGTGCCACAGCATTTAATCGCTCATTCTCCGATGATGATTTTAATTTGCATTCAAGTTGCGGTAGAACAGACAGCAAGACACTTGGACAAATGTGATTCAACTCGAAAATTAAGTCATAGACTTTTTTGCATATCTGCAAATTTTTCTCCTCCTTGCCCAATATCAAAACATGATTGAAGAAAGCTTGAATGTAAGGCTCGAGCGTTTCGCTGCACTTGATTACCAATTCTTTTGCAAGACAGTAGGCATTTTTCTTGTTTGTCTTTGATGGATCCACGATATTTATCAGGATAATATCGAGTAACTCATTGCTCACTGTGTCGGATTCAGTGATGAGTGGGCATAAAACTTCCAGCATGAAGCTTTTGACCTTTCCCGAGTGTTCGTCGTTGACTATTCGAAACATCAGGGTGAATAGAGCGCAAAATATCTCTTGACAATCCTCCAACTCGAAGCACATGTTGAACGACTTGACGTACGCCAGATTTTCGAGCAAGTAAAAGTAGCGTTTGAACGCCGGATCCTTTGGATCCTTCAGACCTGCCAACTGCTTGATTAGAAAGAGAAAAATACCCTTTACTTGATCGGCATCCTTGTAGGGAGCCTCTGGTGCGTAAACTCGCAGAACATCGGCAATGCAGCAGGCTATCAATAATTGTACATCTTTGCTCGGATTGCTGAGAAAATGTTCTTCAGCTAGATGAAGTGCAAGAGGAATGTACTGCTGATAAGCTCCTTCATCTTGGCCCATAGCTTGCAGTGTGTGTGCCAGAGTCTAAAATAAATAGTAAGTCATTTAGGGAGTATAACTAAATTATTGATTTTTTTTTTCTTTCAATTACCTTTAATCTTCTTATCAATTCATCGGGGCCCAAGTCCTCAGTGACGGGCCTACACCCGGATGGATACACAATTTCAGACATTGTGTCGGTTTATTCACCTCGTCCTTTACAACAACGTCCACTGTACCGCAATTGATTTAGAACACCGTCCAAATTCTGTAATAAATCATTTGTCTTGTATAAATTATGGCGATATATTTAGAAATAATTTTTATATACAATTTTTTTTTGTTTTACGGCATGAAAAATGGTATTTTAGTATCAAAAGAATAACGAGGAAATGTGCGAGCATCATGTCGTCAAGCAAATTTCTAGGTTATGTTGGTCAATGCACACGTATACATGACTAACGTAAACAAATTTATATTTTCAATAAGTTTGAACGATTGAGGGATTGATTTTTAATGCAAATATCCATGTAATAATGCTGTAGTAATTAATAATTAATAGTTTAATGTATTTACCTCAAGATATGCATAGACACCGCAAGGCCTATGTCACTCAAAGTATCAATAAACCAAATATATCTGCTGTGAACACACTGCACTAGATCAGTTTGTGCTTTTTTACACGACTCCTGAGAATACACCAAGTATTTAAATATCAATATATCTGCGTAATTGTAACATTATTTTCGTCAAATTCATTATAGACATGTTAAAAAGGTCAAAACATCAGCAAAAAAATCAGGAAAATCAACGTTGCTGAACGGTTAACCGATTAAAAGACGCGACACGAACTGCTCGATCAGTCTGAACTTGGCTGCGCATCATTGTGCATATATAGATATACTTATTCCAATATAGCTACCCGCCAATATTGCATTTTTACAGTTATACAATATATATGCTGCTAAAAATGCTTTATGAAATATTACCATATCATGTAGTTAATTATAAACATTTCCCATAAATTAGTTAACTGTTAATTGTTACTATATATTTTTCACATTCATGTTGACGTCATACAAATTTTTCTTTCATGCTAATATATTGCTAATCAAATGAAAAACTGTATTATAACATAATCGATTGCTATAAAATGTTTATAGGAAAAATTTAATGTTTAAATTCGTAAATATAAATTTGACAAGATTTTTTTTCCTACAATTTATTGAAATTTGATTTTTTATTAATTGATCGCCTGTCGATATTTTGTATATTGGCGCGGGTATTGCAGAGAGAGTAGACAAACCGGAAATACACAGTACTGAACTTGAACTCCGAAGTCCCGTGTGTGTTCCTTTCGCATTTGGCACGTGCCGTACGTATCTCGACTGGTTCAGCGCTGATCAGTTTTCTTCATTTATAAATTGATTATCTCGACCAGGAACATCAATAAATCATGGTATGACTATTTAATATTAATTGTAATAAATTAATAAATTTTTATTTGCCCTGTGTTACATATTTTTGGGGGAAAATGGAAATATTCTAGTTTGGAGGTTAGGTTGCCTGTTGGAGATGTTTCCCCGAGTTAATTCTCAATCATATCGCGATTAAGTTGATATAAAATAGGGTATTTAAAGTTACAGTATATATTTATTTGTATAGGCAAGTTTGAAGGCTGATAATCCGGAGAAACCCGGACAGGAGGTAGCTCCAGTGCATCGTATCAGGATTACGTTGACATCCCGCAACGTAAGGTCGCTTGAAAAAGGTAGATTTTTCACTTTATCCAAACAAATTGAATTTTAAGTAGGATTTTTAATAGTTATTTAATGTAATAATTTTTTTTTTTGTGATTTAGTGTGCACTGAGTTGATTACTGGAGCCAAGAAGCAAAAACTAAAGGTGAAAGGACCCGTTCGTATGCCTACGAAAATCCTGAGAATTACCACCCGTAAAACACCTTGTGGTGAGGGTTCAAAGACCTGGGATCGCTTTCAAATGCGAATCCACAAGCGAGTTATCGATCTGTACTCACCTTCAGAAATCGTCAAGCAGATCACGAGTATCTCCATCGAGCCTGGTGTAGAGGTTGAGGTCACAATTGCCAACGATTAAGCATAAACATTTGTCATGAAAAAAAGTGAAACGACTTCAATAAATTGAAAAGTACATCTTAACAAATGTCTTGTTATTGTTCGGGGATTTTTTTTTGCTTGTGAAATTTTATTTGTCGAGTCATTTAACTTGCCACTTTTAAAAGATTACGTGACAACCGAGATTTTTTTAATAAAAAACGTGCTGTACTTAATTTTCCTCAAGGGATTCACGATCTAGTTTCACATTTTCATTTTCCTCCTCACCGCCACTGAATTCGCCCATTCCTTCAACCTCTTCCTCATCATCATCGCCAGCAACTTCGGCATTTTCCATCTCTGCGCGCTCCATTTGCCGAGCTAATTCAGCCTCATCCGTTGCAGTGACGACTTTAGGCTGAAAAATAACAAATATTTATGCATGATGAAATGAATTGGATATATTTTGAATAAAAATTGACACTTACCGCCATTTGAATGTTAAATACACCGCCAAGAGATGTAATATTTTCTCGAATAATATCAATAGCATCATTCAGAGCTTTGAGACCATCAGTTTTCTCTGGAGTAGATGTTGTCATGACATACAACGGTGGAGCAATTAAATTAATTTTAATTGGAAGCTCTTCAGTGGACAGTTCCAGGCCACTTTTCAACGCTGCTTTTACAGCATCTATTCCCTCGTAACCGTAGCAAGCCACTTCTACATCAGCACGAATTTTTACCGCTTGCGACGTGAGTTTTCGCTTGATGTTACTCAAGAGAACCTCCTTTGTGTGATCATCCAGTCCACACTCGGCCAGAATTGATGGATCCCTTTGAATAATTTTTTTTAAAAAGATAATATGATTTTAAAATTGAGAGTGTACAGGCTTGTACTTACAATACTGCTTGTTTGAAAAAATCGTATGCAGATGCCTTTTGTTTCTTGTACTTTTCCTCAAAGTGCCAGGCAGTCATTTGATATAATTCTTCCAATTGTTCATCGCTATCGTAGTGCAAAAGCTCGGCGACGTGTCTTAAAATGGAATTTACAGCTTTTGCCTTTGCATACCTCTCGGTACATTTTTCAACGTCTTCTGCAGAAACTCGACGTTTACTCAAATCAATGTAACCTACAATGTGATAATATTGTTTTAGATTTATTGATTAATTAATAGAAAAATTGTCTACCTTTTTCCTTGTCAACTCGAATGACTACGACTGGCTCAGTTTTTCCCACCCGGATGAGCTTGTTGATAGATCGAATACGTCTCCTGGACAATTCCGATAGCAATATCATACCCTCGATATTGTTATATTCCAATAAATGCACGTATGCACCCATTTCAGCGATGCTCCGAACATTAACCATAACCACATCCTCGACTTCGGGATATTTTGATTGATAAAATCGACAAGATAACACCATTTTGCCTGTAGAAACAAGTTGTGCAAATTATAGGTTAGCTTACAGGTTAGATGCCGAGATGTTGTTTTAAATGTGTCAATATAACATGGAAGAATTACCCAGTACGTTGATTACTTGGCAGAATAATTCTTGAATTTATATATGTGCTCAAAAACCTGTTTAGTGACGTATAATTGTTGATAATATGTCAATTGTCCATGTGCAATGCTCACACCTCTCGTAGTTTATAGGCTTTACAAATTTGCATATCATATACCGTGTCACAAATTTTACCAAAAGTGGATAACAAAAATTCCTAATCAGCAATCAATTGAAATAGAGTGCTTAGAGGTCACTTAGTGCTAATTTTCACGCTCAAAATGGGCGGGATTTTACAAAAAAATCCTTCATGCACTGGGAAATTTTATTTAAAAACTAGTGATGGTTATTATTGTTATTCTTTGGAGATGAATTTTAACAAACTTGTTTGCACTGCAACTGGCTGAAATTGTATTTGATATTGATTATGTATTGAGCCGTGAGGACCCAGAGGTTAATACAAAAATCCGGTAGTTGCGCCATGTGACGTAAACGTCGAGAAAAAATGGCCTGCAAAATAATAATGATGAGCTAAATGTAATGCATAATGTTGCATTGTCGTTGTATAATCATATAAATGATAATAAATGCATGAGATGAGCTAAATGGACGTTGAATTTCCATAAAATGATATTTTATTATCTTGCAGCACATGTTAACATCCGCCATGTTGTCGTATATCTCCAATGACAATCGTTTTCGTGGTCACTATTGTGTATCCGTCGAATGTTGGACAGGACAGATCCATATGTAATTTAGTCATCAACAGGTTATAAAACATTTTAGTGTATATATAAAATAATATAAACACAACAAGTCATGGTTCATTGGTGATTTGCAATTTTGAACCTGTGACAAATGAGGAAACGCTGTGGTTTTTTGTGAGACACAAGTGTCACAAAGGTCAAATCGTATGTGATTATAAAAAAAATCCAAGAAGACGCACATAATGCCTCTCGTAGCAAGAAATTGTCCACACATAATTAATTATGGCGATCTGTCGATTATCGAGGCTGTGTTTACACAAAAAGAAAAATTTGTCAAGTGCAACGATTGTGACAATGAAGGACCAAATTTGTGGCTGTGTCTCTACCCTGGTTGTCGATGGGTTGGATGTGCTGAAACTCATCTAGACCACAATACCATCCATAATTCTAATAATCCACTTCACTGTGCGCACATGAACTTGTCCACAAACAGGATTTGGTGTTACATGTGCAAAAAAGAAGTTATTGCCAGGCACATACCGTCACCGCCGCTCTCGCCGAGTCAGATGAGTGCTAAAATTGGCGGAAATAAATATTCCGGTGATGCTTCCTCAAATTTGGTCAGTACGCTCGTTGATTCCGACATGAGACTTCTTGTAGACAGGTAAAACTATTCTTTTCTGTTTTAAACTGACTTTAATCATCATAATAATTGTTTTTTACTGCAGGTTTTACGGCTACAATGATCCAAAGTATGAGCGATATTTCCACGAGAAGACTGGCGACTCACCGGACACAACTGATTCCGAGGAGAGCAAGGAAATATCGCAAAAACCACGAGGTTTAGTTGGTCTACAAAATATCGGAAATACCTGCTACATGAATGCTGCACTGCAAGCACTATCTAACGTTGTTCCGTTGACACAATTTTTTCTTGATTGTGGACACATGGTAAATTACATTGCGAAAGAAAGAAAACCCGGATTGAGCTTGAGCTATTGGAGTTTAATGCGAGACATTTGGAATCGAAAAACCCGTGGCTACGTTGTTCCAACGGGTATTCTATCGGGAATACGCGCAGTAAATCCAATGTTTCGTGGCTACCATCAGCACGACACGCAGGAGTTTCTCCGCTGTTTCATGGACCAACTGCACGAGGAGCTAAAGGAGCGAGTAGAGGAGGATAAAGATTGTATTATAAATCTAAAAAATAGCGAGGAACAGTCGTCGGACGATGAAGAAATTGAAATAGATGGCAATGCTTCCAGTCAATCTGACGCCGAGTATGAAACATGTGATTCGGGCGTGAGTGAGCAGAGTTCTCTGAGCGACGAGGGAGATCGTGGAACTAAACGCAGATATTCCCGGGTGTCTCAGACGGAAAAATCGCGAAATAAATTTACAACCCGCAACATAAAGAAAAATGATGAATCATTCGTCCAATCGCCGCGATCAATACAAAATTCACCGGCAAAGTATCGAGCGAAAAAATTGATGAAAACACGCAGTATAATAAGCGATGTTTTCGATGGGAAATTACTGAGCAGCGTACAGTGTTTAACTTGCGACAGGATTTCAACGAGGGTAGAAACATTTCAAGATCTGTCGCTGCCTATTCCAAGCCGAGATCACATTGACATGCTGCACCAGGGTTCTCTGACGCCTCAGAAGCCCGGGCCCTGCTCCGACGTTGTCTACGTGACCAATCAATCGGGCTGGATTTCGTGGTTGGTGCAGTGGATGCGCTCGTGGTTTTGGGGACCTGTTGTCAGTCTTCACGACTGTCTCGCTGCATTTTTTAGCGCCGACGAGCTCAAGGGTGACAATGTTTATAGCTGTGAAAAATGCAATAAACTTCGTAATGGCATTAAGTACTGTAAAGTTCTGGAATTGCCGGAAGTATTGTGTATACATTTAAAAAGATTTCGTCATGAGCTGATGTTTAGCTCGAAAATAGCTAATTACGTGTCATTTCCACTTGAAGGCCTGGACATGCGTCCGTATTTGCACAAAGATTGTGTGTCCAAAGTAGCGGCGTATGATTTAATCTCGGTAATTTGTCATCATGGAACTGCTGGAGGTGGTCACTACACGTGTTACGCTCTCAATACCGATATAAATCAGTGGTTTGAATTTGATGATCAGTGTGTAACACAGGTATCGCCTGAAACAGTTAAAAATTGCGAGGCCTATGTGTTGTTTTATAAAAAAAGATCGCCAGAAATGTTGCAGTATCGTGACAAGACTATTGAATTGATGGAAATATCATCGAGAGAGCCGGAATTAAATTTTTACGTTTCACGCCAGTGGATCAATCGTTTCAATACATTTTCGGAGCCAGGATCCATCGATAATTCGGATTTTCTATGTCCCCATGGCGGTGTTAATCCTATGAGAGCTTCGTTTGTTGATAAATTGAGTATGCCACTACCACAAGTTGTTTGGGAATATTTGTATAATACTTTTGGCGGTGGTCCTGCGTGTTCTCATCTGTACGAGTGTCCTGTGTGCGAGGAAAAATATGCTACACTGCAAAAACGCCGACAATATGAAATGGATATTTTTCAACGGTACAACAATATTGAAAATCCAACGGCGATCTATGCTGTGGCAATGTCATGGCTTCGACAGTGGCAAAATTTTGTCAAAGGCAAGGAAATTCAACCACCTGGGCCCATTGATAATTCATCGATAATTATTAATATCAATGGGCAAAAGGATCTTAAGCCTGGTACATTGATTGGTTTCTTTTTTTTCCTATATTTTAACTTGTATTTCTATTTTTTGTGATATTTTAAGCGAGAATTATTTTTGATTTTCAGGTTGTGATTGTGCTCAAGTGTCGGAAGAAGTTTGGCAGTGTTTTCACAACATTTATGGCGGTGGACCAGAATTAATGTTGTCCTGTCACAGGCCCTCGGCACTTCCACAACCAAATATTTCTTCACATTCCAGTTCGGCGCCAAATTTAGTGGATCAAAGTCCCAAACCCAATCGGGTAGACACTAAAATAAGTAAAATAGCATCTACTGCAACAATTTCACTGCAAGACAGTGCTATTGAAAGTGTTATCTCGGACAGTGAATCGTTAAAATCATCACAGAGGGATATCAATGGTTAAGTAATATTGCATTTTATTTTTTATTATTAATTTGATACATGTTGCGATGGGAAAGATAAAATGAATCATTCTGTAGAATGATCTTGAAAGGGGGGAAAAAAAACATAAAATTACATTTATTTATTTTACAATCCCTGTGTTGTTATACAGCATCAAAGAAAGAAATTTGTTATGATTAAATTAATTGTAGTAAAAGGTGGTGAAAGAGACTAAAAGTTAATCGTACAAGTTCTGGAAATGATGATTTAATTCATCATAATTATACTGTGACAATAGTCATTTTTTCTTTTGATTTATTCTACAACTGTTTCATGTTATTCGTGTTTATAATTTTTTTTTGTGTTGCTTTTTTTCTCTGTATTTTCTAAAATTTGAATTTATTTCTATTATCTCACCTCTACGTACAAAGGCATTTCACGATGCTAAACACATCCAATATTATTCCAAAGCAGTGATTTTCTTATTGTCATAGAAATTTTGACGAAGAGAAAAAAATAATAAATCTTGTTTTTTGACTGATTAATATAAAAAAAAAAGAAAAAATAAATAAATAAATAAACTGTGAAATGCCAGATTTTTCAGTCAATTAGTTTAAGTAAATTAAATTCTAATTAATATCAGATTGAAGAAAAAAAGAAGAAAATTTATACACACATTTTGAATATTTTTTTGTTATATTATTGATAAATTTATTATTTTGCATTTTGTTAAAATGTTATACAACTTTGAAAAATACTAATTCAAATGTTTAAATTATCGTGGTACTCAAAATTATTATAAATTTCAATTAAATTAACCGAAAAATGAAGATAACATTGCCATATAATATTTCTGTTAATAGTTCAATTTGATCTCATGGATAAAAAAAAAATTGTAAATTATTCTAAACAGTGCGAGTAGTTTTGCTTTCAATGTGTACCATAATTAGAAAATAAAACAAATTAATTTAATTATTTATCCACGATAATAATATTTTTGTGAAACATGAAATAATTTTTATTCTTACCTCATGCTAACAAAGAAAAAGAGGTAAATAGGAAATAAATTCATCTCACTGCGCGCATGATCTTCCATGGACCACATTGATCGAAGCTTGCGCCCAAGAATCATGCTGCCCATTCTCATTTCAACCCCCAACCCTGTCAATGCCACCGTCAATGCCGATAAAAATTTTAAAAATTTCTAATACCACGATATCAATACACTATCAAGCTGTGCAGTTCACAATGTGGAGCCATTATGATAATTAGACAGCTAAGTTTATATCAAAATAATCAGTTCAAGTGCCTAACAAATTATTAGTTTGCAAAGGCAAAGACGTCGCTTAGGCAGGGGTAGTAGAAAATTTTAATTTCATCAACTCATTTCCTCCCAATTCAACCGTCAAGACCATCGACTTCAATTGTGAGTACAAAATATCTTTCGCAAAAACCTTCGCAAAAACCCGTGAGTTTTGAACAAAAAAAAAAATCCCATCATCCGGAAACAATCAATAAAAGAGTCATACACACTCTTTCAGAAAATGGCAAATTTCCGAGGATTTTACATCCCTTCGCTCGGCGCAACCGTGAGCGTCATGTGGGAAACGATAAAAGCCAAGTGGCCCGAGAACAGTCCGTGTATAGAGTTGATTCGCGGGCCAGGACCGGGTCACCAGCAGCCAGGAAACTTTAAATCATTCGAGGCAGGTGAGGCGACGCACGGTGACACCACGGAAATGTCAATGATGAACAGCGAGGACGCGATGGGCAGTCAGCATCATCCGGGCGTCGCCGAGGATTCCTTCAGCTACCAACGAAATGGGTACGTATGCACAACTACCCTCCTTATCCCCGTAATAATCATATTCTAA
The DNA here is from genome assembly GCA_002156465.1 of Macrocentrus cingulum. Taxonomy (NCBI): domain Eukaryota; kingdom Metazoa; phylum Arthropoda; class Insecta; order Hymenoptera; family Braconidae; genus Macrocentrus; species Macrocentrus cingulum. Next base: position 180,314 of record MVJL01009078.1, on the reverse strand, counting down.
CATCACAGGGATAAAATTCGCGGAGGGAGCATGAGCAGCGGTGGATTCAGCGAGTACGACGAAGGCGGGGAATTTTCATCAAATGTGAAGATCAACGAGTGGCAAGCTGCCTGGAACGTGACAAATGCCATTCAGGTATGCCTTTTCCACCGATTAAAACTGCAATAAAAACATACTTAATATTATTTTTCACCTCTAGGGCATGTTTATTGTGTCTCTACCGTTCGCCGTGCTGCGTGGCGGCTACTGGGCCATCGCTGCCATGGTGGGAATAGCCCACATTTGCTGCTACACCGGTAAAATATTGGTGGAGTGTCTCTACGAATTGGATCCAGCTACTGGACAGCGCGTTCGTGTGCGGGATTCTTATGTTGCCATAGCTAAAGAGTGTTTTGGACCAATGTGGGGAGCTCGGGCCGTCAATATCGCCCAGATAATCGAACTTTTAATGACCTGCATTCTCTACGTGGTTGCCTGCGGTGACCTGATGATTGGCACCTTCCCAGAGGGTGCAATAGACGCCCGCAGCTGGATGATGCTTGTCGGAATATTTCTTATTCCGTTAGGATTCTTAAAAACGCTGCACAGCGTGTCGGTATTGAGTTTTTGGTGCACAATGTCTCATATCTTTATTAATATCATTATTATCGGCTATTGCCTCTTAGAAATTGGTGATTGGGGCTGGTCCAAGGTCAAGTGGTCCATTGATATGGAGACTTTTCCGATTTCTCTCGGCGTCATTGTGTTTAGTTATACTTCACATATATTTCTTCCGACTCTCGAGGGCAATTTGATCGATCGCTCGAGGTTTGATTGGATGCTCAATTGGAGTCACATTGCTGCGGCTTTATTCAAGTCACTTTTTGGATGGATTTGCTTTCTTACATTTCAAAATGACACACAACAAGTCATTACGAATAATCTTCACTCGACTGGATTTAAGGGACTCGTTAATGTTTTTCTTGTTATTAAAGCTGTTTTGTCATTTCCACTGCCGTATTACGCGGCCTGTGAGCTTCTTGAGCGCGCATTTCTTCGCGGTAGACCCAAGACGATTTTCCCAACCATTTGGACGGTCGATCGTGAATTGAAAGTTTGGGGCCTAGCGTGGCGGGTTGGAGTTATTTTGTTTACTATACTTATGGCTATTTTTATTCCACATTTCAGTATACTCATGGGATTTATTGGCTCTTTTACCGGCACAATGTTGTCGTTCATTTGGCCCTGCTATTTCCACTTGAAGCTAAAGAGAAACTCGATGGATTGGGGCGAGGTTGCCTATGATTGTTTTGTTATATTTTTAGGTGTACTTTTTGGTATTATTGGGGTTTTCGACTCCGGAAAAGCCTTGATAAAAGCCTTTGAAATTGGTCTTCCATTTTAATTAGGTTTATTTATTATTTATGCTTGAAATTTCGGATTTTTTTTTATCTTTTTCGTAGGTATTTGCTATAAAAAGGAAAAAGACGATTATCGTTAGCTGCCAGCAGTGAAAATTTCGAATCAAGTGTCTTCCATGTATTGATAACTCTATGCCGGATGTTTCGAGTGAAAACAATCGTATGTTCAGATATTATAAATATTGTGTAATAACGGCCTTTTAAGTGATATATATGATTTTCATAGCAATGCTATTGTCAGCCGTTATGTATATTGTCAGTAAAAATAATACTCTCATAAACATCCATTTATGAGCGATAGCATGATATAAAGAAAAAAAAAAAAACAATTGAAGAATCGCTGAGAAAATCAATGTCTTCCAAGATAGCGAGGGTGATATAGAAATATATCGTATATTACGTAATATTCATGATGAAGAATATATTGTTCATTAAAATGGCCTCCAAGTTCAAATGCTAACGAAAAAACAAATGTCTTCCAAGTTGATATAATGGTGAAAAAAAAACAAATATTACGTAATATATTCATGATAATACTTATATAGATGCGCAAAGAGAAAAAATATTATGTACAAGACCCTATACACATTGTTGACTATAAGTTTTTGGATTTTATAAATGTATTTAAAAATACGAAAGAAAAACAGAGACAGTTTATGATTATTTATGTAAATGATTATATGATCGAAAAAAAAACAAATAGAATCTAAAAAATTTTCAAAGTTAGAAAGAATTATTACGTTGGCGCATACATATGCACACATGGGCGTGAATTGAAGGACAATATATGTGTTAAATAAATTGTGTAGCATATTTAAATGCTCACAATGTAATCAAATGTCTTCCAGGTCCCTGAAAAGACCAATAGATCAGTCATTAGTTTTTAAGGAGTTGTATTGTAGTTATACATGAGGAATATATATGAAAAAGTGCGCTAGAGGAAACTATAATTAATGGTTTTTTCGCTAAATATATATTATATTGAGTCACTTGAAAAATTTTATTTCTGTCATATCGATGCTGAAAAAAATGAATGCAAGTATAAACACTTTAAATAAGTGCTTGTATTGCATATACACCCCATCATGTGTATAATTTTGATGGTGTGTTTTAAAATTAAGAGCAATATTCTTGAAATAATGTCTTCCATAATCGATACTGACAAATTTTAAATCGTTATACCATTATTAATGGTCATTACGATGTTAAATAATAAAAAAAATATTAATAATAGCTTTTATGGAGATAATATTAGTATATTGTAATAAAAAATTACTTTTCAAGTAATTTTTTAAAATTTTATTTCAATTATTTTGAGTTTTTTAATTTATATGAAATTTATTTATTGAATATAAAGCTATATACTTCAATGTGGAAGTGTGAAAAAAAACGGTATTTTTCCCGAATAAAAAATTGTTTAAGATATAATATACATAATATTATAAAAATTTGAATTTTTTATCAGACCATACTATGTGCGAATATTGTCGAAATTAACTTGAATTATTTTGTGACATGATAAAAAAAAAAAGTCACATTTTTTTCCGTACAGAGAATCAAATTATAAACTGAAATGTAATAGGCTTTCGAAAGAAATAAGAGATGGATTGTAAAAAAATTTTTTTCATGATTTAAATATAATTATATTATTTGAATGTGTCGTTTAATTTTTTTTTTTTTTTAAAGAGTAGATGATTTTTTTTTATAAGATCGATTACTTTCTCCTGCGGTCGATGATTGATTCATTGTTATGCTCTAAAAATCACGAATGATTTTATGAAGAAAACTATCGCTCAAGTAGCAGCATTAATATATCTTACAGTTGATTAAAATGAAGTGTTTGGTGAGTGTCAAATTGTTTTTTCATCACAATTTAGTGATAAAAAAGTGTGAAATATTTTTGAAATAATTGTTTAAATTAATTGTAGGCTGTATACTTACTGATTGTAGCAGTTTTATGCAGTTTTTTCAACTCCCTCGATGCAAATTTTCAACGAAAACAAGACAACCAAGGAACCAACGATGAAAGTAATTTTTTGAAACAAATATCTGAGCAATCAAATTATTTAAAATAATTTTTGTTTTTTTAATTTGCAGTTTCACGAGTGAAAATTCAAGTTTTCCGCCAACCCAACGTTGAAAATAATGGCACACTATTCGCTCCTTGGGGATATTTGATTAATTATCCGAGAAATCTATGAAATTTTGTCACTTCACTTTTTTACAAAAAAATTTTCAAATCGCGTAAAAGATGTTTGCTCAGTTTTTCGTGTTAATTAAATTGATATTTTATGCACTTTTGAAATTTAAATCTGTATATTCATTGTGAAATAATTGTGAAAATACAAAGATATACCTCAACCCGATGATTCAATGGTTAGAATGGGTTGAGTCTCATCGGTTCGTCCATATAGGCCCATTTATTTGCCGAATCGTGGGTTGTTCGGGTTTAGCTGATTTGAGTGATTGTCTTTATCGGCCTTGTCGCCTTTTCCTTGATATCCCGCCTTATGTCCTGGTCCCCCTGCTGGGTTGTTGGGGTTGCAGACATCTGATTTGTTGTCACGGCTAGCTTTGTCCATCTGAAACAACAAAGTCAAACAAATGTGTTATAAAACATTATATAAAAGATAATAAAAAAATCGAAATATAGTAGGAAAAGAAAATGAAAGATAACTCGCAGGCAGTAAGTAGGATAGAACAGTGTAAAATAAATTATTTACCGTTAGTAAATTTTTTGAATATCGTGAGGATTAATGTCACCAGACGATGTCTCACTGAGTTGTAAATAAAATCCGGCTACTACCCAGCATTTATATGCTGAACGACGGCGCAAAAAGGCCAATAAGTAGGGGCACCAAGACCAATACGAGAATTGCAAGCGGTATCGGATTGTTTTATGAGCATTTGATAAAACAATTATGAATGAAAGCCATATAACAGGAGCTTATTTCTACTATTAATCGTTAGGCTCCTGAAAAATCATCATCTTCTCAAAATCCTTTTTTTTTATGAATAATTTCAACATCAAATCATTTTTTCATTTGTGCTACTCTAAATCCAACGAGCGAGAGTATTGTATTATTATTTTTATTGTTATTAATTATTTGCAATGTACAGTCGACATTGCGTGGGTTTTTTACATTTTTGTTTTTCTCTTGCTGTGTCTGCGGCTTGCTGCCTTATCTATTTTTTTACTCCGAGCGTATGATGGCTCTCTCAATTCTCAAATTGTCTTACGAATGTGCATATTTCTCTGATGGAAGGGCCTTTGAGCACTTTACGAATCTTTCGGAGCGAGAGTACCTATTGTATTTTGCGGGCATATGCAGGCTGTAAAAGAAGTTTTTTTTTTCCTGCGCTCGTAAAATAAATCGTTGCGAGACAAAACAACTTGGCAAAATAGTTTTGCTTGTTTCTTTTCCATTTTTTTCGTGGTCAAATTTCACTTTGTCATCAAGACATGTGTGTGTGCAAGAGTATTTATTTGTCGCAAAAGTTTCAGTGACGGTTTTTTTACTACCTATACGTGCGTGTTTCATCTTATTTTCTTTTTTTCCTCTTCAGGCACACACCCGTGTTTTTCTCTACGATCCATAAACAACCACCATATGCAAATGTAAAAATTTTACGTAGCAATATCAGCAAACTAAATAGTAGGATTTTATGAAATTGCATATGATAAAAGAGAAAAAGTGCCTCAAAGAGAAGAAAAAAAATATCAAATTATTTCTTCATTTAATTGAAAAATATAGTTTAAATAATTGTTTCAGATAGAAAAACATAAATTTTTTTAGATCGTTTGGCTAAATAAATCACTTAATTTATTTATAGAGTTTAAATGATAGTTGGTAAAAAATTAAGCATTACTTATCAGAGCTCGAATTTAAGATTACATTCGTGGAATATAACTCTCGCATGTTTAAATTGCCAGATACCAACATCCTGTTGTCCATTTCTTCGTCCACGAAATGAACAAGTGATAGCTTTATGTGTCCCCATATCAAATGAATAAGTGCCTCGAATTCAAAAAAAATTTTTATATATGAATGCAGATAGTTCGGCGTATTGGCGGTTAATTATGTACATTATAAATAATTTAAGAAGGCAAGAAGTAAATTTTTCGACAATGTTTAAAGTCCCATTATTTCGTTTATCGCCGATTCGAACGATCTGAAACAAAAAATAACTCACAATAGTTGATAATCAACGCTATTATTGGGTTACCGGTATAACAATACCTTGAAATAATATGATCGCCGGGAATGTAGAATGGATTGCAAACTGCATTGGAGTAGGCTACATGTAATTTCCTGAAAATCTGATAATAACGCGGTTAATTTTGTATTAGTAACAGTATATTAAATATGTGCAACTAACCATTCTAACGTCATTGTCTCGTAGAGATGCATTTGATGATTGCAGGACCACAACAAATTTTACTTTAGTGTTTGTTGCATAGCCGAATCTGTTGAGCAAACAATTAAGATTTTTATTATTTAAAAATATGAGAAAATTAATTTCTTATATGGTGAATTAAAATTTTTTTTAACAAACATTTTGTGCTCTTCTGTAGACTGCAACAATCCCAAAAATAATTCCTTACTGTCAGTCACTGTTTTGTTGCCAACATTTAATTTTTCTTCGATAATATCGATAGAAGTATGTACTTTATAGTGAAATTGAAGTGTTGTAGCTTCCGATGCACATTTAATATATTTTGGTGAGTTCTACAGCAACAATAAATTTTTGCGATTATTTAGAATTTGTAAATATTGTCAATAGTATAACCTTAAAAATAATTGAAATTTTTTGTTTACTTACATCTTTGCCAATTACTGCTATACATACAGCCATTTTAATTTAAACTTATTAAAATACTATTATTCTATAATAAAACAGTTGATTTAATGGTCAATACTTTAGTATATTAGTAATATTTGTGTTATTTATGTGCTCTGACGGAATGACGCATACTGCACCTGGGAAATGTGAGGTTAGAAAAACCAATAATACATACGATTCCGCTAATAAGAAAAAAACAAGTAAGTATTTATTGAAATCGATTATTTACAATTTCTTGCAAAAATAAATTTTCAAATAATTCTATACATCATCATCGTAATATCTCTTTTTGATAGTTCGATATTTTTTTAATTTATACAAAGCTTCTATCTCCTTTATCACAAAGTTTCCACGTTCAATCATTTTTAGAATTTTCCCAGGATCAGTTTCATCTTTATTTTTCATAAATGCCCTTTTCAGATTAGTTCGAAAATAAGTATAACCTTGAGGATAATCTCGACCCATATAAAGCAGCTGTAAATAAATTAGAAATTTGTTTTTTAATTATATAAAATGTCTGTCAAGTGATTTTTTCATTACCGTTTTATAAAGCTCCAAAACTTTTCTCCGTAACATTATCAATGGTATATTTTATAAACGACCAAATGTCCTAATGGGTCTATCATGTTCAACTCTTTTATCTATATTGACAACATACATAAGTACATGTATAAACAGAGATGTATGTGTGTGCATTATGTAGAATACTGTAAATAATTAATTTGCTGTAAGTAGTTTGCATTAAAATTTTTTTATTGTCCAATGGGAATGTATTAACATATTTATTTAAACGTATTATCTATATACTTGTAATATATTTATACTTTCAGTGTAAATAGATTTAATCATTCAATGCCTACATGATATAGTAAACAAAGAAAAGAATTGGCAATTGAATAAGAAATTATATTGATTCACAATATATATATCAATAAACTTTCAACTTACGTGTCACATAAATGTGCTGAGCATTGCACAAAGAGAAAAACAATATATGCGTAATCATGATACAAATTACTATTTCATAAGATAAAGAAAAAAAATGCTTCCCATGGTTTAAGGACACTCTGATTGATTTATACGACAGCTCGAGCCTCCGGCAAGAAGCATTCCCAGTGTTTGATTAATTGATTTTGGTGTTGCAACATTGTTTCTAAATATTCTGTCAATTGTTTCTTAAAATCTTCAACTCTAAGCACTTCAAATCGTTCAACTTCCTTCTTTATCATCTTGGATATGTTATCAAATTCTTCCTGACCGCGTTCGACTTTGGATTCCCACTCAATCACCTCGGTAGCCGACTGTGTAGTTTTGTCACTACGTCCGGCCTGCTCCAATTTCGCTTTCTGCTCGCGTTTTTTATTCAACATCATTTGAGCGTGTTGCCAATTTTGGAATACTTTAACACGTTCATGAAAAACATCCTGAAATATGCAATTAGAACTGTAGAACTTTTTTTTTATTACTTATAATTGTGACAAAAATTATTACCTTTATAGCACCTATGAGAGCCACATAGTCTCTCAGCATTTCACTAAATTGATAGAGATCGCTGTTGCTCTGAGCACGACGAACAACTTCGACTTTCTCCAAAGTTTCAGCCAATTGAGCCAATGCTCGTCCCAGGGATACTCCGACTTCTCCGTGGCCCAGGACAGCGATTGATTTTGCTGTTGCACCAGTATAATTTGCCAATTCGTGTCTTTGATTAGTCAGAGACTCAACAGCAGAGTGCAAAGCACGCAATTGTGTATCCAATGAATCAATCTGCGAAGTTTTCTCTTCAAACCACTGGAAAAAATTATAATAATCATGAAATATTTATAAAATAACAAAACTGCACACAAAAATATTTATCTTAACGTAAGTAAATTAGTTTTATACTTTACAGCATCTCCATTATTTTTTTTTACACAACAGAGGTATAAAATGACGTACCTTACCCTCCTAATTCCAGCAGCAAAGAATTATTTTATAGTCTTAAGTATTATTACTACATGCAACAAGGCATTTTTTTACATTATTTACAATTTTTAATAATTTTTTAATTAATATAAAAGTCTTACCGAGTCAGTTTCATCCATTTTATACGTTATTTTGTTAACAGTTTCTCCAACTTTATTAAACAGACGCATAACTCCTGCTCCGCTCAAGGCAGATGTACTCGTAGCTTTGGGCAATTCCATATCTGTGTCAAATAAACAATTAAACAAAATATATTCACGGTTAATAATTAGAATTTAATGTTTTTACCTGCTTCTAGGAATTCCCGAAAGTCTGGATCGACACTTAGAACAGGATGCGTAGCTGTTCGATTTAAATATCGTTCTAGAGCTGCTCTGCGTCGTTCTACAAAGTCTGTAGAACTTGCATTATGCTCCTGACTTTTATCACTTGACATTTTTATTTTTGTCATACCTGCAAAAAAATAAATAAATTATTTATTATAAAAAATAGCTGCTGCAAGATTTAGAAAGTAATTTCTTACCAAGGACACTTTTTTCCGGTGCTGGAGGAATAATTCGTCCATTTCTCAAATATTTCTCAACGAGCTTGTCATGCAAACCAAGAAAATCACTAAATCTTCTTATGACACTAAAACTTCTCTTTCGAAAAATTGGCATATTTGTTTTTGTTTCCACTCTGTAGACAATGTAAGCCCCCATGCCTTCACCGATTTTTTGCGGCGAAGTTACCGTGATTCTCAGAAACATATCCGACGTCTCCGTAATGACCTGTTAATCAAATATATATTTATTATCTATTTTTTAATTCAGTAACAAAGTTCGTACCTCATCAAAGGATTGAGACTGCTTCAAGGACGAAGGCAGCGCACCATCGTTGATTGGAACTTCATGAAGATCGGCAATATCATTTGGAAGACCAAGCGGCGAGCTCAGAGGTCCTGGAGCTGGACTGGACACTGTTGAGTACGATGTATCCTCCGGTGCATCGCGTAATGATAATTTTGGAAGCTCTGCTTGGATTTCAGACATCCCATTGTAAGATGTACTTGTATTCATCGGATTTTGTTCCTTTATAACGAAAAAACTTGTTAGTCAATTACTCGGAATAGCTGAACAAGTGATAAAAAAGTTACCTGAACAGCAGAAGCAAAAATATCCTCATCGTCGTCCTCCAAGTCGTTAGTATTAATGTCGACTTCATCAAAAAGTGGTGGCGGCTCCTTGTTATCAGCCATTTTTTGGGATATTGCAAGTAAATAATCCACACAAATTGAAAATGTCACTCAGCGGGATCGGCCCCCTTGACGTGTAAGTCGTATCAGTATGATCCTAACTATGTACAACAAGTATGCCACTTTTGCGCACTTCTTTTTCGTGTTATTATTATTTATGTAACATACATACACGCAAACACTCTAGACGACTCTACAGCTGAAAAACATGTAAGATTTATACAATGCAAATGTTGCGAAAAAAATTTTATCTGTTGATTTTTTTCCACTTTACGAAATCTCAATTTATCCGCATTTTCATGCAATTTTATTCCCCCACCTCCACCACCACACCACCACTCTGCGGGATGATTTGATAAAAGAGCGAGAGAGAGTAGGGGGTGTTTTTCGTCGCTGATTGTAAAGGAATTTATCCAGAATCCAGCAGGACGCCATCATTACTGTCGTTTTCGTGAAAACGAAAGTATTGTTGTTGTGTGTACACAAGCCAATTATAAAATAAAAAATTCGTATTTTTATACAATTAAAAAATGAAATAATTCAATACATTATTGGTTTTTTTTTATTATTTCTATTTATTTTCATTTTTATTTGAGTTGTTGAGGTTATAATGTTCTCGGCACTGAGTGATTTGAAATTGTGGAGCTGTGATTACGATATAAACAATAAAGAACCGGATTCTGGAGCTTTCAGGTATTTTTTTTTATTTATAATTTACATTTCATTATTGTAATAAGTACTTTATTATTATTGGCTATGAAATAGGTATCAGGAAAAACGCCATGATAATCTTTACGACGAGGGTAAAAAATCGTACGTTCAGGATCGTGGAGTGTTGTACACACTTCAAAACAAAAAAGGAAATAAATTAAAGGATAAATTAAAATATCTCGAGGTATTTTTATCATTTATTATCTCAGGAAAATCAATGAAATCCAATAATATTGCTATGTAATAATTTGTAATAATTGTAGGAGCAATTGAAGGACCATTCAATCGTCTATTGCCAATGGCATACTCAGGATATACTCCAACTAGTAATAAATACCGGTTTACTCGTCTATATGCATCTCAGTGTGTCTACTGGAGATATTATTAAAATAACTTTTGACAAATTTCTCGTGGGAAAAATTCCAGACACTCTATCCGATGCTGTTATCACGACTAACCACCTGATATGCATCCAAAATGATAATCAAATTGTCGCTGTACACTTTACAAAACCCAGACGGCAGGTATTCGATAAAATAAGCAAGTTGGAGCCAAAACTGCTGACGATTGAGCTGTCGAGTTCGGGTGGGCGGCGAGTAGAGAAGAAGATTCGAGTGAATCGGACCGGAGACTTGATTTTAATCTGGTGGAAATCGACGATTAATGAGGTTTACCCATGGAGTCCAGCAATGAAGGAGCATGATCGTGCTAATGTGCATTTATATCGCCTACAAGGAATCAAACCCGAATTGCTCTGCTACTTACGCACAGAGTTCGATCCTCTCTGCATAATTTTCAATCCAAATCAAGATAATGTTATCCATTCTATTGAGCAAAAAGTATCACGAAAAGGAGAAGTTACAATTGAATGGCAAACTTATGGAGTTTCACAACAAGATAAATTACAAAGACTCGAGGTTATTTCCATCCTTTTACCAACGCACACAACGTGCACAAAATTTTCCCCCAATCAGGATATGTTATTACTTTGCTGTATCGACGGTTCAATAATTTTGCACGATCATACCAAGAGGACAAATAACAGCATTAAAGCCGGCTTTATACCAACTTTGGCCTCGTGGCACAGTGAGGGCGCGATTTTCACAGTTGGGAATGACAAAGGCCAGTTGCAACACTACGATATCTCGCTGTGTTGTATTAAAAGTCAAATGCTCCACGAGGACACGGTGCCAGTAAATATTTTAGATTTATCTCCGTACTTTCGAAATCAGCCAAACTTGACCAAAATATTGTGGAATCGTAAATTTAGCGAGAAACTTTCATGCCGGACTATTGAATCTACTGATCGAGATGCTCTACAACTTCTCCTTTTCGAGAGGTAATTTTTTTTTTCTAATTTATCACCATTAACAGTAATTAATTGATTGTATGATTTTTATATAATTACAGAGGGCCTATAGGTATAATGCGAATTATAGAGGGCAATAACATGTCTGGCGATATACTAGTGCACAGATATCTAACTTTGACACTGGTGGACCGAGCGACTTCGCTTCTTTTATCTATGAATTGGGACACTCAGTCTCGGGTGTGCATGTATGCTTTGAACCAGATTCTAAACTATCTATTCAAAGTGCCTTTAACGCCAGAACGTGAGAGTAAGTTAAAAAATTTGATGAAAATAATTTTTATTTACATTTATACTTATTTGTTAAACAGATTTAATTCAAGTTGCACTGGGAAGTTTTTACGTACCGGCGCAGACAATAAGTCAAGCAGTTGAGGATGAGTACGGGGATGAAATACGAGACTTAACAAGACGTTTTTTCTACCATCTAGTGCGACATCGACTATTTGAAAAGGCATTTAGATTGGCAATCGATTTAAATGACCATGATTTGTTCATGGATCTGCATTTCTATGCTCTCGTTATAAAAGATATGAAAATGGCGTCGGTGGCCGAAGAAAAGGCGCAATTGGTGCTCAATAGATCAACTAGTTGCAGTAGCTCTCGTAAATATATATATTTTTTTCATATTAAATTTTCCCTGTAAACAATTTTTATATTTTAGTATTATTGCAGATTCAACGTGCTCTCATCCCTCGTGTTCGCTATGCTCGAATTCACCGAGTGAAAATGGCAGCGAAACATACAGCGAGGAGAGCGAAATTGACAGTCCACACAGTCGCAAAACAAAATATAAATTTACTCGATCTCCACACAATTACCGACAAAATCCTGCAGCTAATCAAATCCCACCTCTGCCAATTTTGGATTCTTCTTCAATACCGAAATTATTAACCACTTCATACACAGTTAACTCGTCCAATTATACTCTCAATACAATGCCTACGAAATTAATCCAGTCGGAAGACTCAAAGTTGATTCATGTTTCCGATGATCCGACTACTTCAATCGATAGTCCTGTCAAGTATTCATTTTCATACACAAACAGTCACATCAAGAGTAACTCACTAAACAATTTGACGGCTGACGACACAATTCGCATTACAATTCCCGATACGAGATTTGGTCTGAGAGGCGATCAATTGAAGGATTCATCGACGAGTGTCGTGGATATGCGGGCATTTAAATCTAGTTTTAATGCAGATGACAATTTAATGTCTACATCCTTCAATGAAGATGTCTCCTCCGAATCTGTGGACAATAGTTTGACGGGAAAACATAGCGAATTCGATGCAAATACTAGTCGTGAATCGGCAATTGATGTGCCACCACCGCCGCCGGAAATCACGAGTTCTCTGGCCAATTATTTGAATAATTTACCAAAAAAAACATTACCTCTGTCACTAAGTGCAAATGGACAAAGAAGTATTGGTAAAATGTTGTCAAAATTCCCGACAAATTATTCTATCAAACGTAGTCCAAATCAAATACTTCAAACACAATCTTCCGTCTCGACAATTCTCCAAAATCAGTGTACTAATAATTTTTCCATTACACGACCGTGTAAATTTAATTATGAGCGCGATTCACGCCAGTATTCGAGTAAATTTATAAGGTCGAGTATTTTTCCGAGTAGTAAAACATCTAATTCTATTATTGAGTCGTCTAATATACCTCCGCTTCCTGTTGTCAATCATTTAACGAGTAGAAATCCGTATGACGCTCAAGAATCCATTGATGCTCTTACGTCGTTCAATGAAAAACCAAAAGTCAAGTTTTCAAATACCGTGACGCATATATTAGTGCCTGAAATGGTTAGTTAAAATGCTTTTAAACTATTTATGAATTTGTTATAAACCATATTTTTGCAGGAACAATTTTGCAGCATGGGTCAAAAGCAAAAAAGTACTCCAACACCGCTGGCAACCTCAAACTTACCATCGTGTTTGAAAAGTGAAGACTATCAAATGTTATCGAGTGAGTACAGTGAAACAACAAAGATTAATTACTATAACATCACTAAATGCAATTATATCAACAGAAAATGAAACTCGCGATGCGGTAAAAACCGAAGAGACGTCTTCCATAAAAGTTGTGCATTTTGGACTTTTATAACATGCAATGTGCCTTGAATTATATTTGCTATTTTTTTATAAATTTTTTATACTATAGATTAAAAAAAAAAATTTATTATGCAAGACAATAAATAATAATCTATGCCTTTTTCCGCGTTATACCCTCCAGTTCTGATTGCAAATTGAGGAGCTGTGTATCAGGAATATAACGTAGTTCCTCCCTTTCCGGATTCCAAACCTCGAATTTCAGCATAACACCCTCGGGTATCATTGCTTCAACTAGTCGACAGAAAATTGGAAGTCGCAGTGACGACAAATTGCTTAATTGAATATTTCTTTCGTAAATATCTAGTTTGTACTCGACATCTACGTTTGCACTCTTGGGCTTAAATCTCTGGATCTTGAGGGATTTTGGAGGCAATCCAAAGCTGCAAACAGTAAATGATTAATTATTTTTTATTAAACATTTAATTACTATGATATTTACCTATCATCAACGTCAATATCAAGACGATCTGCGAGCCTAGCAACGTGTCCTTGAAAACTTTCCAGAATCGGATAGTCGTAACCCCTCATTTGCACATTAATCACAGGGTATTGTGGAAATTTCGGCTTCATAGACTATTTCAGAAGTAAATAAATAATTTTTCAATAAATTAATAATTCTCTAAATATATTGGAATTTACCTCTAAATAGTCAGGTGTGTATAGGCTGCCGTAATATTTTGGCATCCCTTTAATTAATGATGTCCTCATTGGTGTGATGATCTAAAAATTGAAACCATCCATTAGTCGAGGAAAAATAAGAAATGAGTAATTATTTATCTCGATGTGACATCCAGATTTTTACTAACCCGTGTAAGAGCAGGTAACAACATTTTTTATTTGCTTTATAATACCAGGTAATACCAGATTTTGTTTATTTACATGCATGCATGCATGCATGAACGTAACTACTGTAAGTAAAGGTTATGTTTTTTTAGAGCGTGAAAGAAAAACGAGTGTATTTTCATACACGCTATGAATACTGCTCAAAAGTGCTTAGTTGAGCAGTCCATTCAGAGTGCATCAAGAATGTGTGCATGAAAATGTGCCCGCATCCTGTATTGAAAGAATAAGCAGGTTATGTAAATCGAAATGGCTTATTTATCAAGGTGTCAAATTGCCAAAAAAATCCCTTCTCTCACCAGTAAGTTACAATATTTATTATTTCTCACTAATTTTATAAAATAAAAACTATTCGTCTGACGCATTATATACTCAAATCACTCTGAAGGCATTCTTGGATCCACTCGTGTTGTCACCAGGGCACCAGTGCCAGCTACGATTAGAGCCTTCACTTCGCAGCCCCTCGTGAAAAATGCATCATCTCTTCACCGCCCAACCAAGGTATCATTGATAAAATCACCAGAAACATATAAATAACCAACTAAATCATTGGTTGCTCAGTTTCCAGCAGTTTTATCAGTTGTCGCCAATCAAACTCGTGCATCAAGCACTGGTGGAGATCACGTTCGTTTGTGGCAATTTGAGCGACTTGTCTCTGCCTCCTTCGTGATTCTTCTGCCAGCCTGTATCCTCCTACAAAATGTCATCGTGGATTCGGTCTTTTCACTCTTACTCGTGATGCACGCTCATTGGTACAGTAAAATTGCCTGCAACACAGATATAAAGCGTAAATAATATTATACTGAATTCTATTTTCAGGGGTCTTGAAGCTCTAATTCTGGATTATGCACGACCAGAAGTCGTCGGTAAAATTCTTCCCAAGGCGCTGCATCTATTACTGTACATGCTGTCTATTGTAACTTTGGGTGGATTAATGACTATAGCCTTCAGTGGTCCAGGTGTTGGTGGATCCGTTCGGAAAATGTGGGCGATAGGTAGAAAAGAATAGATAACTATTTCAATATAATTAATAATAATAATAAGATATTTATAGAACAGAAAAATAAAAGTGCGCAAAAATATTTGAATTTGTTGCGTTGCGTTTTTCGCCATTTGTTCATTATAGAATAAAAACTTTCATATACATATGTTACAATATATTATTACGAAGCACCGAATTTATAATTGAAACATCTCGTCCTGTTGTTGTTGAAGTTTTTGAAGAGACGTTCGCAATTTTTTTCCATGCGTCATAACTACTGCCGATGGAAGATCATGCACGTCATCTTCTGACGAAGATTTGACCGATCCTGCGAAGGATTGTGACGTTCTATTTAACGGCGACGTGTGTGGATGAGAGTGACGCAATCTGCTGCCAACTCGTCGCTGTAGCGACAAATCGTTATCGTATACAGATGCGAATCTGAAGAAAAGAAGCATAGAATTAATGAAATTTTGTATTGAGAATTGCGGAAGACTTACGAGCTATTTTCCTGCGTTTTTTTCACGTCTTTCTTGACATTAGCAATGGATGAGTCCATTTTAGCTAGAAAATTGTCAATTGAACTGTCATCGTTCATTCGAGAAGGTACTGTAGATGAATTAGGTACTTGACAACCGTCAAGTTTCATTGAATTCTGTATGCTAGTGTCATGATTTTCACTTGATGTTGTTGCCAAGTCCTTTGCTATTGGAATCAATAAATATTCACGTAAAAATAAACTATCAGACGCCCATAACCTGTTTGTTCTTCTAATTTGTTCAGTCTGGAAATGAATTAAATTACAAATTTGGTATTTTGCGTCATTTTAAATTAGTTTTTTGAAAAAGGTCAAATGGATTTTTCAGTGGACATACCGTAACTCCATATTTCAAGGCAATGCCCGGGAGTGTATCGGTTTTACTAACAAAATGTTTTATTAAACAATCATTGCGAATTATGTGTTTGGACGTGCTTCCGTATTTTTTAAGCTTTCGGCTTGTGTCCCGAATTGACATTCGCTCGTCCATTTCATTGCACAAACTTTCATCCATAATAAATGATGATTGCCACTAATTATTCAAATTCGCAAGCATCTAGCTTGCCATAAATCAAGCCTCATATAATACATATTTTTTATACAAATTATCAAGACAATAAAACACAACATTTTTAGATTTTTCACCCTGTTTCACCCCATCGGAACCAAACTTGCAAATAAAGATGAGAAAGTATAGCAGTCATGTGATCATAGGAGCGTATAAGCTTTAGGCGAATTTCTATAGGCCAACCTTATCGGCGGCCAATAATACGTCGACGCGGGAAATTATATTCATTTTTAAATATTTTCATGAAGAGTAAGCCGCCGTTGCCGCCGCCGCTGCTGCGTTCGAAAAAAGGGCGTATCGCCGAATAGTTGAGAAAAATTTTTATTTACCTATGTTTACTTGATAAGGACGCAAGTAAGACAAATTTTGTTAAGAATCTTTTTTGTAGCTAATAAAATTCTCTACAAAAAAGGTGTCTTGTGAAAAGTTCGTATTTTTAGTTTTCACGAAGATATTTTGATTTAAATTAGATAATTTTAGATATACACGCTCTTTAAATAAATAACACATATAGAAAATTGTAAAATAAATATCCATGGTAAATGGATACATGAAATATTATGTTTTATAAAAATAATATGTATTTCAACAAGAAATTGTACACAAAAAATATTACACGATTGATTTTGTGCAGTTTTTTTTTTTTTTTTTAATTAATGCACTCAATTATTACTTTACTTAATTATTATTTGTCGCCATATTTTTTATTTACTCATAAATCGTTTTGTCGCAAACTAATTTATAAGCGAGACGAAATATATTTTAAAAGCATTAATTTATTTATATACTCATTTATTATTTATTGTGTGTTCATTTGTCGTGTATGTATCCGGTAAAAATCATCAATGGTCATATACATGGCGATATTAGCAACTTTAGTTGGATATTATTTCTTTTTCTTTTTTTTTCTATATATAATACGTCAAATGGCGACAAAATTAATTCAATAACAAAAAATTTAAGTACGTGAAATTTTTTTTTACCAATTTTATTTTTAAATTAATGCGTGCTATAGATTTTATGTGATAAGGCCACTTTTCTAGATTAAATTATTGTTGTGGTGAATTTTTATTTTACAAAATATGAAAGAAAAAAAAAATCTTTTTTACTATCGAGTGACACACCAGTGTGTAATCGGTACGAATGACTATTTCACGGATAAAAAAATTATAGTATGACAGTATCGAATACTTGAATTATTTGTCGCCTTGATTTTTTTCTTCCTTTTTTTTTTTAATGCACAACGTATGCAGGAACGAATATAGGAAAATTGCACACAAAGTCAAGTCCACGGATTTGGAGTGGGAAATGATAAATCCATTGTTGTATTCCAATAAAAACAGAAAAAATATATATATAATATATATATATATATATTCTAAATTTATATATAGGTTAGAAGCTTACGGAATTGACCACTAAATAACTATTTACAAAGTCTTATTAATGTTTTTTTTTTCCTTTTAACAATTGCTTTTACGCATATTAACCCTAACAATTTGCTTCTATTGAACTAACAATTAATTTGATTCAATTGAACGGCATACTGTGTAACTATATATGTAACCGCACTTGCATGTGTTTTATTCTATAGTGTGTGCTGATAACGATCGACACAATTTATTGTACAATTCACAAACATTCTCAATGCATACAAATTTTTTTTTTAGTTCTTTTTCTTTTTTTGCGTACACACACACACACACACACACATGCATACAATAAAAAATAACGTAATCATAAGACCAATCATTTGCAATTTTACATGTGAGAAATTTTCTTTGCAATTGCTGATGTATTATTTGTTCATTATATCAATCGCAATATGTGGAGACATGTATGAGGAGATCATATAATCATTATTTACACTTTGAATTGAATCAGTTAATTTTTTTTAAGAATAAAAATTCGAGATCAAATATATATGGAGTTGAAAAAAAAAAAATTGTGTTTCTTTTTTTTTTTTATTTTTCGTTTTACGAGTCTCAATAATAAATTATTTACCAACAATATACTATATGAATAACCAACTGTATCTAACGGGAGACTCGTATTATCGTTCGTACGCCTTATCACATCACTTTATCAATAAAAAAAAAAACTAATGTCATTTTTTTTACCACGATAACTGGTAATTAAAATATCCTACGTCAATATAAAAAAAAGAGAAAATTAATAGTAACGATTAAGGATTCGCCTTTTTTAAAAATATATATAAAAACGAGGTAGAAACAATTAAATGTTAAATGTAAAATTTTTATACAATATAATGTATAAAATAATTTTATCCAACTTAAATTTTATCGCACCCATACGAAATTTCTGGTTTTTTTTTTTCATGTATAAAATTTATTTTACATATTTTACTTAACTTAAAATATAAAATTTTCTAATTATTTTTTTTGTTGTTGTAATTTTTCTTCAATTTTGAAGTTTTTATTTATATATAAAAAATACCAAATGCTCAGTGTATCAATTAAGTAACGACCAATAAAAAATAATGGTTTAATTACGTATATAAAAAAAAGACAAAAAAACAATAGTACTTATTATTTATAGTAACGGATTGTTCATTTGTAAACATTTTTTGTTTCTTTTTTCTTTGATCAAAAAACAATTTTTCACTGGGTGTGTATGTGTGTGTGTGTGTGTATTATTCTATAGTCATTATTAAGAAATATGATATTGTAATTCAATTGAATAATACTTATATACATTTATCGATAACACATACTTATATCCATAGTTTATTGTAAAATTGCATTAAATCTCTTCGTCATTAATCTTGCTTATTGTATACATGATTTATTAAGATTTTAAATCTTAATAATTTTTTTTCGTCAAACTCAAAGAGTTTAAAAAAAACGGAAAAATTCAACACATTGTATGCATCACAGAAACGGAAAAGTATAACTTGTATATTCGTACATAAAATATACGAATAAAATGCAATAAAAAAAAAGAAGAAAAAACAACAACTCAATTGTCAACAATAAATTTAAATTGCAAAAAAAAGAAAAATTATTTTTATAAAGAAATAATATAGACGAAAAAAATGCTAGAATAATTCAGTCCACTCATCACCGTCGGTGAAAGAGGCCTAAATTTAACGTAGTGAGCTGCGGTAATTTGACAATTTTTTCTAGTCCAATGGCCGTTATACGAGTACATCCATACAAGTCAATACATTTTAAATGTTTCATACTTTCTGCAATAGTATAGAGTCCCTTGTCAGTAATTCTACTGCACTGGCCAATATTGAGTGTCTCCAATTCATGAAGTGTTTTTGCTATCCTGCATATTCCCTCATCACTCGCCTGACATGCCGACATTGACAATGATTTTAAATTAAAAAGACCTTGAGATATATACACAAGTGCTTGATCACCAATTTTGTCACAGAATGAAACATCAAGTGAAGAAATTCGACTACCACCCTCGGCTAAATATGCCATTCCAATATCCGAAATATTATCACATGATCTTAAATTTAATTCACGTAAACTCGTCATTTTAGCCAAATGTTTCAATCCAGAATCAGTAACTGACACACAAAATGATAAATTAATAGATTTCAATGAATTTAATCCTGCTGAAACATGTCGAAGTGCTTCATCACTTAATCTCTGACAATCTTGAAGTCCAAGATATTCCAATGAAAGATTACCAATACTTTCAGGCTGTAATCCAGCAATATGTGCTATTCCAGGATCCGAAACATGCCAACAACTTCGTAAATCTAATTTTTTTAATTTCAATAAACCCCAAGCAATTAATAATACACCAGTATTTGTTATATTGGAACAACCTCCTAATTCCAATATTTCAAGATTTTTTAAATTTTCAGCAATACGACCAAGTGCTGCATCAGTAACTTGTTTACATAATGAAAGATTGAGCTTGGTAAGTGATGAATATTCCGTGCTGAAGGCATTCATAAGGCTTGTATCGGCGATATTGTAGCAGCCAGAAAGATTGAGAGACTCGAGATTTGGTATACCTTTGAGAACATCGTTCAGTCCTTTTTTCAAAGAAAGAATCTGCACCCTCTTTACCCCGCGTCTGACAAGGCTGCTGAATACAGCGGGCGCTTGTTTCTTCAGGTGTAAGCGGGCCTCCACTCCTCTCCAAACAGAACGATGGTAGGCGGCATCTCGCCATGCCACGCATACCTGAGCTGACCGGCCTTTGTCCCTCACGCTCAAATAGCTGAATATAAGGGCCAAAATTTCTGGATAAAGACATGAAATGTGGGTGCTTGGGCTGCCATTGTCCTCATTCCAAGATTCTGTTAAATTTCGTGCTATTCCATGTACATAATTTGCTAAATTCGTCGCTGTAGTTCCATTCATGTAGTGTGGTGCACACGTTGAATTGTGTCGCGATGGATTTTGCTGGGCCGGTGATACAGCCAGGTGCGGCTGATGCAGGTGGTAATAGTGACCAGACTTGTGGAATAAAGTGCCACCACGCGTTGCTCCCGTTGTTAACGCTGGAAGTTCCGTCATCAACAGCTGACTTTCCTCCATATTGCGCCGTTGCGCACTGCAAGAGCTTTTTACTTACACACACACACGACCCACCACTACGACGATTACTTTACTATCACACTGCTCATTTTCATGCATAATCAATTGATTTTTAATTCCATATAACTACCAGTTTTTTCTTCACTTTAATCTTTTCTCTTTTACACTTGCAAATCTTCCAATTTTTCGTTATTTTTTTATGTAATTATTGACTACGAGTATTAATGAAAACTCGACTGCCAAACTGTTTACAGATTTTTGCATTTAGAATTTTTGTTTTTTTTTTTCTACATGTAATGTAGCTTTTTTTAAGTAAAATTTTGATTTTACCATCATCACACTTGTCTCTAATGTCTCGAATTTATCCGGCACACACAGTCACTGCAGCATTTTTAAGTGGCTTCGGTGCTCGTCGATAGAGAATATGGACTCCCGGAATGTCGATGCTTCTTTCAGATAATCAAATAGACATCAGCGCTTATTTTCCTTCTTTCCAATCATCCTACTGGTGATTAGTATTTAACCATAAACATATTTATGCCACGATGACTATTGATAATTGTAAATTTATGCAGTCATGTGTCTAGTACGTAATGTAACAACACAATTATCACACATCGGACAAGTGCACACTGGCGCGCATTCAGTCACAGACTGTTCATCGTGCTATAGTCGAGAAATATATTTTTTTTTCAGTCTATAGGGTGACATATTGCCGCAGTCGGTATTGCAGCCCTGTGCTGTGATTGGTCGCCGAGAGGCGCGCGCGCACACAGGATTCGTGGTGGGGTAATAAATCTACTTTACCTACAAGTCACAGTCCACAGAGTTTTTTCCATTGGCCACTAGAGGCGCTGGTGCTGCCAAACAGCTGTTGATTCACTCGGATGGTCAAGAATTTATTCAAACCTCAGGAAAAAAGTTAATTAATTGAGTGTAGCATTATTAGTGACAGTTAATAGTAGTAAATAACGGATTATTATTGTGTGAAATTTTAATTATTGCAGATAGAAAGTGTGGAATTTTGTACTTTATTCAGTTGCTCATTTGTTTTCTGTGGTTTAACCCCACTTTTTTTTTAATGCACACTCTCTCGCGAGGCATCCGTTAAACGTTCAAAAATCCCCAACAGCATACGCTACACACACGCAAAGTATTTCGCCAATTGGAAGAAAAGTTTACCCAGTGCGATTTATAAAAATATAAAAATTGTTTATATTAAATATACGCCGTGGCAGAGTGCTCATTGATATAAAATGTCGTCATCACAGGCAATCTACTACTCGGACAAATACTACGATGACCAGTACGAGTACAGGTGCGATAGTTTTAAATATATCACTGTTTTAAAATGGCCAACTGCCGTTTTCATTCGAAATTCACTGTGTCTAAATTCATTGTCCAAATTTACATATCTATTTGATATCTCTTTTGTGTTATAATTCATCATTTTCTGTATGAAAAATTCATTATTAAGTGTTCGACGTAACCTCAAATTTTTATTGGTTATGTCGTCTTCTAGCGACATTGGATCTCCCTTCCTTTGTGTATGCACACGGTAGTAGTGAGTATTTCAATTTAAATGGCCGGCCTCGTATGCGTATATTTTTTTTTCATCGCCCCTTTTGTCCCCCTTTGACTAACCGGTCTTCCAATGATAAATCTTGACCCAACTTTCCGGGAATTACGTCACAAAGTGAATAAATATTCAGTTTTTAACGTCGCAATTTAATATCTGTGAATTTAGATAATTTTTTATAAAAGAAAAAAAAAACTGTAATTGATTTTTATATTTTTTTGTTGCAGACATGTTGTACTGCCAAAAGAATTGGAAAAAAAAGTCCCAAAAACTCATTTAATGTCGGAGCAAGAATGGAGAAACTTGGGTGTTCAACAAAGCAAAGGATGGGTACATTATATGACTCACCAGCCAGGTAAAAAAACTTCTTTTTTCTTTGTTTTTATACCTTAAAATGTAAAATGAAATCGATGAACGATTATTGTGTTTTTTTTTTAGAGCCTCACATTCTCCTGTTCAAAAGGAAAATCAGCAGCCCACCTCCAGAAAAATAAATGGCGCAATCGTAAGAATTTATAAACATCTAATAATTATAACGATATCACCTGAAGATCATTGTGGATAATTTTTCCCCGGAAGAGCTCGTTTTTTATTTATTTTTTCTTATAATTTTCTCAAATGATAAACCTAATAATTGATTAGTTCCATATTTTGGTTTTTTATGATGATTATATTGCTGAAATCACAGCAATAATTTTACTTAAATTTATTATTATCTTGGGCTCTTCAGATCTTTTTTTTTTTCATTAAAAAAAAAAAACAATATTTTTCTCAATTCCAGTTATCGTTGAGCAAAACAAAAAATGGCAAAGACATTGTACATATTGTTTTGAGTATAGTTCGTAAATAAGATTGTGTCCAAGTATTTGTTTAAAAAACTAATGTAAAATCTTTGTCTCTGTAAATGCAATTTTCGCATTGAGTATCTTTTTTTTAGATACGTATTAGATTTTTGAAAAAATTTGTTTCCTTCATTATCACAATGGAAAGTAATAATTATCAAGCCTCTTTGAGCATTCTATCCTTGTAATGCGAGTTGTACTCGTAGAATCGTCATAAATTTGTCACCTGGTTGTGCATTTAATGATAGATATTAATTATTAAGTGGATGAATATATAAGTATGAATCTAAAAAAAAAAAGAAAAAGAAAAATGATTGAATGTCTGCATTAGAAAATATAATTTGTAAGCTATAAAATTAGATTTTAAACAATATATGTGCCTTCCTAATATTCAGGGAATAAAATATTAATGAGATAACTCAAAATTGTGTGAAGTAGTTTAATAAGAAACTTATAAGTCTGACAATATATATATTTTCTTTTCTTCGTATTTTCTTAAAATAAAAAAAAAATTTTCAGTTAAATAATACTCGATTTTTCAACAGTCATATTTCAATGACCTGTAAGTGGATTATTTCAATGCCTTACACTCTGTCTTTAACCAATAAACGGTTAAAAGATAAATAACTTGTAAATCGAAAAAGAAAATTTTATATCATTTCTACATTTATACTATAAAGATTATATATTCGATTAAAAAAAATTTTTTTTTTATTTTGCCTCATGTATATCGTTATATAGAAGTAATTAGATAAAATTTTGTAAAGCATATAGTTATTTCTAGCTGTATATCAATTAATTGTTTTATTCACTGTAGAATTAATTCTATATATAAGAAAGTCAATGACAGAAAAAAAAACTGTTAAAGACTTTATTGATAAAGGGCCTTAATAAATTTATTATTAATAATTTTACTTAAAAGTAATTTCATTCTTTTACTTACTGCTCTAGTTTCATAATTTTGTAATTTTGTTCCCATGACTGACATCATAACGGAAGTGTCAGTTACACATGGACTGATTTGCTTCAAGGTTATTCATGGTAGCCTTGAATTTTTTTTTTATAAAAACAGATATGAATCCGGGAGACATGAGAATTGTCGCAGGCATTTGATGAAATTTTTTTCTTCTATTATTAATATTAATATAAAAAAAAAAAAAAACGAAAAATATTAATATAAAAAAATCTTAACTCCTTTAAAGGACTTAAAAAATTATGAAATTTTTTCGTATTTTTTTGAAAGTGTTGTTGGAAAAAAATTTTTTTTTTTTTAATAATAAACTGTAAAAATTAAATTACAGCACTTTTTCCAGTCGCGATAATTCCGGCAAGTTCTAAACTACTGCTCATAAAAATAGCCATTTATTGTTAAAGCGATGTAATTAAAGTCAACGCGTTACTCTCAATCTAATTAGCTCGTTCAATGATGTACACGTTGGCGTACAATTCTCACAGCAATTTCCACAAATAATGAATAAATTAAAAGGTCGCCACATATCACCCACTTTGCGCGATAGCGATACAAGTGCCACATTACTCGTGTTGTCATTCGTTCAATCATATATCATCTTTCTTGACGAGCACCGCAGGAAGAAAAGAAGAGAGAAAAAAAAACGTTTTTTCCTATCGTATCCACGGTTACCATATATGTTTTTCATCGAGACATTCACTGGTATGGCCCCATGACGTGATTTCCAAAATAACTATCAAGGCCAAATGCAGCTCACTGGAACCTACATTCTAAACTGTCTATTTATCATCAAAATTATCAACATGTGAGGGAGTTAATTTTATTTTTTAACACTCAAGACTCTTCAAACTGGCCCACAGGAGATCACCATCATCATATTATCAAATTCGGAAAAAACTTGGTTTTATGCCAAATATTTTTCTCCCAAAAAAAAAAAAAACGTCCCAGCAGAAATTTTATAGTTTTTTCAAAATTTTTCAAATTTTTTTTTCATGTATAAAAAAAATCAAAATGATCTTCCAAGAAAATTAAAGTTTATATTCCTGAAAGGAAAAAACACGGGGGAAAAAAAATTACCATCGAGGAATATTTTATGTAAATTATATAAATACTTACTGCTTACAAGTCAAAGTATATATACATGACATATATTTTTATATATGCCACCCAATTGATTACGCAATAGAAACTAACATTCTCAACACCGCAAGTTTCGTATATTAAAAATGATTACGAAAACATTTTCATCCACATAAGATTGTGTCTCACGACTACATTGTAAAAGTGAACTAAGCGCAAAAGATCAAGAATATACGATGGGGAAGTCTGCAGAGAGATTATTTTATTTTATTTTCTTCTTGAGCCCCTATCGGACTGTTTATATTCGGGGAACCATCATTTTTTTTATACTTGTCTAGGCACTTTTGCCTGTTACAAGGGAAGGGCGCTTTTATTTGGCGTACGTGTTCTTTCGGCGTTTTTAAGCTTTGGCATGTTCGCCCCCGCGTTTTGCATCCTGCAGGATGACTTTTTCTTAAAAGTGTCCGCATTTGTGTCGACGAAGGTGTCGGGGGAAACTGCAGAATCCACACCAGACACAGTTAATATTAATTATGCTTCAGGGTTTTCCAGTGTTGTCTGACTGCCACCAATCCAGTCGACAACATCGGTATTGTCATGTCTTTCCGCAAGGATCTTAACATAGGTGCAAGAAAAATTTCTCGTCACCTCCGGGAATCGAATCTGGCCCGCCGCGTGGCAAACAAGCGACGTCTTACCACGCGGCCAACGGTTGCCGTCTGATCCATGAATTCTTTTTCTTAATCCCAAGGAAAGAGTGAATAATAAGGACCGCAAAGGATCTGATGACGATATCGATACTATTTGATTAAAGACTATTCTCTTGATAATAGTACTCGGTGATTTTTGATGAGAAAGTACGTGTGAAACGTTTTTATTTCCTATACGAGTGGAAAAAAATGGAAAAAAAAAATTTTTTTCCAAGGGCCTCTGACAGTCATATGACCTCGTGCATTTTTACACATGTCCCATACATTTGTTAATCCACACACGTGGACAACGCGTAGTAGGCAGACGCATGGAATATGTAACACTTGAATCACGTTTGGTTTGTTTGTCGCGCTCACTAACACACATATTTTCATCGGCGCGTTCGTTGAGCTCATGCGATTCACATGTATATTGACACACGCGTGAAAATGATTCTTCCAGCCTGCCCATATGTACATTCATACATCACATTCATACAGTCGTATCAGCGATTCAACTCCAGCCGAGAGGATTCCGCGTGTCGCCGCTGCCGCGACTCTCAACCACTTGGAAAGCAAGTCAGTTGTATTCGCGCTTTCAGGCCTGTCGGATCGTGCCACTCCAACAGTGCATTCAAAGCCATTTATTTACTTCTGTAAACGTGTATAAAATTAATTATTAACGCATAAAACTTTATTTTTCGACCGACACTCGTCTAATATTTGACGCATCCGTCAGTTTGGTAAGTTACTATAAGTTTTCGATTGTTCACGACGTTATAATATGTTACCTAAGTATACCGGTATGTCTTGATTATCAACTCATTTAATTGTCACTGGTAGAAAATGCCTGAAATAAATTTTGTCACGCGATTATTAAATTCTAGAATATATAGATTCTATTTTTTTCAACTTTGAAATTTTCTTATGCAATTGAAATTTTTTTCTCGATTGATTACTGTGAATTCTAGTGATTCAATGGGTTATACCTGATTAATAAATAATTAATCACTAGAATGAACTTATTTATCGTCGCTCTGGACTGTGAAACTGCAATTATATCTTGACGAGATTGCTCTCGTTACTCTTCTCTCTCTCTCTGAGATTGTGGGATATTCGCAAATGTCAAGCATGAACAGACTGTTGCTGTGTATATAGTACAGTGAGCACAGTTATGGGGATGCCTGTGAAAATATATTATGGCCATGCGAAATATCGTGTATAGTGCGTGGATAATAGTTACATATATCCTATTTGTGTTGCATCAGTATTTCTATACTTGAAGAAAAAGAAGAAGAATAAAAAAAAATAATAATATAAAGAGAGACTGTTGAAGATTAATAAATCATCTTTTGCATTCACATATTGTATTGAGTTGATTCAAGCATCAGTTGGAGTATTTACAAGGAAAATTTTTCCGAGTTAATTATCGCTTGCACAATATTTATATACTCACACCATGAATTTTAAAGAAATATTTTTCCTAAGGCCATTCTTTATGTATTGACAATTTTTGTATGTATACTTTTAATAGCAATTTTAAGAAGAAAAAAAATGATTTAATTGTAATTATATTCTTAAGTTAAATATATTTTATAGATAAAAGTAGAATTATGTAAAGACCACATACTGATAACATAATACTCTGCTGCCTATTTATTTTCAGTGTCATTCGCGCGTAATTCCTGCAGGAATTTATCTGACATGTTTTTTTTTTTTCTATTTTTTTTTGTTCAAGACATAAACACAATTATTTTCACGTCTTTTGTTCTTATTTTTCTGTATGCTATAAATATTTTATAGCAAATTTTGAGATAAATTTATATCAAAAGCTGACATCATGAATTTTTTCTCACAGCACTTCAACTAGATAATTTATACAATTATAAATTAATTTATCCATTTACACATACGGAATTTAATCGAATTATCTATATTCAAGTCACCTTCGACTTGATGTACATATTTTCAAACGCCAACGAATAGCCAAGTTTAAAACATATATGTAAATGTCAGCAAATCGATCCTTTGTCTTCTCGGATCTACTTGAAATTTATTTTTTCGCCTGAATATCATTAACAAAAAAAAAACGAAGAAGATATAGTTCCCTATTTAACATGACCCGGTTTGAAATTTGATTAATCGCGAGTATTTATCTATATACCGCAGATACGAACGTTTGATCTAATATTTATCAATTTCTTACGCAATTATACTCCCTCGCACATGTGTATACAATATATTTGGTATTAATCTTTTTGTAGATTACCCACAAAATGGCTCGACCAAAGCGATGGAAGAGCTGCATGTCCGAAAATTTGTTGACCATGCTAACAGTCCTTGGGGTAATAGCTGGCGTAGCACTGGGATTTATTTTAAAGGCTACAAAATCTACAAAATGGACCGAACGAGAAATTATGTATGTTCACTACATAGGCGAGCTTTTTCTCAACATGTTAAAAGCCCTCATTTTACCGCTCATCGTGGCGAGTATAATAACAGCAATTGGCAGTCTGGATCTCAGTTTATCTGGTTTGTATCCTCGTTTATATATAAAAGAAAAAAAAAATTTTATTTCAATAATAAGCAACTAAATTGAGTGATAAAACGGAAATATAAAAGTTTATCACTCGATACACTCAATGTTTTGTATTTTTTATGTTATGTGACATAATGCATATTTAATAAATCATTGTTAGATAATTATTTTATGATTTTTATGTCTGCAGGAAAAATTGGCATGAGATCAATTTATTACTACGCTACAACAACAATATGCGCAGTTATTCTTGGCATTGTGCTTGTCCTTACAATTCGTCCTGGTGTTACCGCGGATAAAAGTGCCTATGAAGTTCAAAGTGATAAAACACCTACAAGAAATATTACAACTGCCGATACTCTTCTTGATTTAATTAGGTAATTTTATTTTTCATGAATTTTTAGATCTATTAATATTGCACAACCCTTATGCAAAGCAATAAAGAGTGCTTTACACTCGCCTAGTCAATCTTTTTTTTTTATTCACGACACATATCTTTTTTCTAAAAAAATGTCCTACTTTTTTTATTTAGTTATAATCAATGATTTATTTTCATTTTTTACGATCGTACGAATTTTTTTTTTTAATGATATACAGTAGGTACCTGTATATGATTGTGTTTTTCCTACATTTAATTTGACTACAGTTATATTTAAAAAATAAATTATTAACTTTTTGTAAAAATAACTAAAAGGCCTGTGATCTATGGTTTCACCATGTATATTTTTTTCGTGATTGATAAACGTCATTTTATCTTGATCTATACTTAAAAGTCAATGATTTTACTGTTTGTTTTGATAAAAATCAACTGATATGTCATTATAATACTTTATTTTTCAGAAATGTCTTCCCGCCGAATCTCATTCAAGCTTGTCTATCTCATGTAAGTTTTTTCAGACGATAAAAACAATTTCAGAAATCTAAATACCTGATGAAAAAATAACTATTTTTTAAAATCTTCTGTTTCAGTATCAAACTGACTTGATTGATCCGAAAAATAAAACTGGAAGTGAGTTAATCATTCATTTTATCCTCTAAATAAATAAAAAAATCAAACCCAATGATTAATAAAACATAAAAAAATTTTAGTTAACAGTGTATACGATTGGAAAATCGGTCACAAATATGCTGACGGTACGAACACACTGGGTCTGGTTATTTTTGGCATTGTAATGGGAATAACAATTGGAAAAATGGGTGATACCGGTAAGCCACTACTTGATTTTTTCAATTCACTATCTGAAGCCATGATGATCATCACCAATTGGGTAATCTGGTAAGTTAAACATTACAAACTCTAAAAAAAAAAAAAATACGAAAAAAATTTTAATCCACAGGATTTCGCCGATTGGAGTGACATTTCTCGTGGCATCAAAACTGCTAGAAATCACAGACTTCGGCGCGATTGTCGGCAGTCTCGGCTGGTACTTTTTCACAGTAATAATAGGCCTGACCCTGCACGGATTTGGTACTTTATCAATTATTTACTTCGTCTGCACACGAACATTGCCATTCAAAGCTTTAAGTAAAATGGGTCAAGTAGCGGTGACGGCTTTCGGAACGGCGTCAAGGTACTTTCACTCGTTCTCAACTCATATAAACATTATCTTATCCAATAAAAAATGATTTCGTATAGTTCTGCAACACTACCTATCACGCTGCAATGTCTCGACAACATGGGATTGGACCCGAGAATAACCCGATTTGTCGTACCAATTGGAGCAACAATTAACATGGATGGAACGGCTCTGTACGAAGCAGTTGCAGCTATTTTCATTGCACAAATTCGAAATGTTCCAATGTCTCTGAGCAAAGTGATTGGCGTTAGGTAAGTATTTACTCAATAAAATTCAACGGGAAAAATTTGAATAAAACAAAAAATTGAAATGTCAGTGTCACAGCAACAGCAGCTAGTATAGGAGCGGCTGGAATTCCCCAGGCAGGACTTGTTACTATGGTAATGGTGTTAGACACTGTTGGATTGCCTGCCGAAGATGTCACACTTATTATTGCAGTCGACTGGCTGTTGTAAGTAAAATTTTTACATTAATTCAAAAACAAAATTGACCCGATTTTCATATTAAAATATTTTATGCAGGGATCGCTTTAGAACGACAATTAACGTCGTTTGCGACGCTCTGGGCGCGTGTATAATCGAGCACATGAGCCGGGGAGAGCTTGATGCAGCTACAGCGAGGCAGCAGGACGACGCGGTTGAGTTGGCGCAATTGAGCAAAGCTGAGGCCTGAATTTTTTGAATATTAAATATTTTTCTGTACCAAGTGAAAGCGTTCGAAGAACGGAGAATAGGGCTATATAATTTTCAGCCTGAAGGTATAATCCTGCACGAGATACTTACGATAGAATGACGAGAGTATCTGTACAAATCTATTGACTCTTTAACAGTGGAAGTGTTAAATACTCATCTGCCTTGCCATATATACTTAGGTACAATGTTAAACTGTCAAGATTTTATTCTGAGATTACACGAGTATTGCGAAGAATCATGTAGAATATTGCAAAAATAATTTTTTTTCTGCTCGTGGCGCGGGAAAAAAAAAAATTTTTTTACTGTTTACAATAACGATAATGTGGTTTATTTTGTTTGAAAAATTTATTCGATCGATTTTTCTAGCAAAAACGTAAATATTTTTAATGAAAACTGCCACTCGTATCATGATTTATTTAAGATTGAATTAAACCGTGTGAAATTTTATATCACACAATAATTCTGGAAATAAGTTTTGATAGTAACAAAAAAAAATATATAAATTTATACTCGATGTTCATTCGGTGCTTCATTTTCCAAAGTTAAATAATCAAATAAGACGTTAATCTTTAATTATAGATTTTTTTTTTGATGAATTACTTGAAATATAAGTGCCAAATGGTAATTAATATGTTACTTAACAATAATAACATTATAAAATACTAAATCTAAAATATATAGGTGCTTAAATTTCCTGTAAATATATATACGAACAAACTCACGAATTTGTTATTATTATTGTTGTCAATTTTCGATGAATTTTTAAAGTGAAAACCTTTCAATTGTATAACTAAATGTATTTTGCAATAAAAAAAAAGTTAGAAACATTTTACCACAAGCAATTGTATTTACATGCTTATATAATCTATAGTTGACTAAGTATTTGTAGCGTTAAAAAATTTAAAAAGATATTTTGCATTATAAAATCGAAATAATGCCGTTATACTATTTTTAATTAGAAAAATTTAACACCTTGATTGTCATCAAACATAATTAACTCGGCTTTACCTTGTGATTCCAGGGTTTTCAGGGCTTTTACAAGAACTTCCGTATCCAGGCCGTAAAATTCTGCATAGGGCATATTATAATTAATAAGAAAGTAAGTAAAAAATAGATGAAAAAATTTATTAGCAATGAAAGTACCTTCGTTAACAGTGTTATCGCCTTGCGTCAATTCAAATAGTGTGCAAACACTTCCTAAAAATCCATTATTTTGCGCCCAATTGTAAATTATCTCACCCCATTCCTCCAAAGTATGCCAGTAAATTAACCAACGTTGCTTGGACTTGTCAAGAGGGCTAGCATTCCCGGATTTGGACAAAATTTCCAAAATTGACAGAACAACCTCACTCGGCAATTTTCCTAATCAATATCCAATTGTAACAACAGAAAAAAACGTAAAATAATTGAATTCAGGTACTTACGTTTAATTGTAGCATTGTTGAACAATGGACTGGAATAAATGTCACGAATATCTAGAGTTGATTGCTTAGTTGTTTTGTAATATTCCAAAACAAGACTCGTCCATGCTGACAGTTGCTTCTCCTTCGTTTCGGCGTGTGGCTGGAGACTTTAAAGTGAAAAAGTCGTGAGATCAAAGATTTAAATATGAATTAATGATAAATAAGATGTAAAATATGAGTTGGATTCGTTGTACTCACGTAAAAAAAGGTGGAAAACTGTACTGCCATGGCCATTCTATTTCACCCATTGTAATATAAGTTTTAGAACGGCGTTTTATGCGAACTCTATTCAATATTAGATTAAAATCTTGATTAGCACCATAAAAACAATAAATATCTCTTCATTACCAATCAAATATTGTTTTTACTAACATTTTTTAATATAATATTACTCACTAACGCAAATCAGATGTTTATATACTTGTGACAGCCGAATTTTGAGGTTAAGATTTCATGGACAAATTCAGGCTGATTTTCTCTCTCACTGAAGTATCGACGTGTATGTCGGTAAAGTAACATGCTGTCAGTGCAGTAGGATATATATTTAATTTTTGTAATTTTTAAACTTGTGACCCGTTAGTGGAGAAGAAATAAGTTAATTTATATAAAAAAAAGGATATCAAATTGCACTCTAGATATTTTAATATCAATCTTTCAATACATCATAAATTCACACCCATAATTATTTGCTCATAGTGCACGTAATTCATCATTCGTGATTGATAATTCATAATTTTTTGTTCATAGTGCCTTGTGTTAAAAAAACACGTAATGTTACAATACAACTCGTATAATGTATATTCAAACATATAATTTTTTGGATATATATGTTTTAAACACTCAGAACACCCAAAAGTTATTTAGATTAGTTGGATATATCGTGACCATACCGACGACGAATTGTAACATTTTTACGTCTTTCAAATATAAAAACCAGTGTTGCGCACGCCAAACCTGCGGCCCAAAAATTGAAAGCAAAGTAGAGCATGGCCAGTGATATTTTCTTCACATGGATTTCGGATTGTTCGGTTTGTCTTTGAAAATTCGCATCAGCCTGAGCAGTAATATCGTTGCTCCACTTTTGTAAAAATCCTGTACTCTCTAGGTACATCAGAGCCTTGTTGAATCGTTCCAACAGTGGCCAATCATGTCGGACAGCATTAACAAATGGAAGTGTCCCCAAAAACTTTGTTGTAATATGTAACGTAGGTATACTGCCGGCTGAATTGCGTTTGCGTGCCTCTGCCACAATGTAAAAAGATGGGTACATACACGCAATGGACTCATTGAGCTCAGCGCGAGCTACACAATCAAATCCATAGCTTTCAATGACCACCTTATTACGCACTTCCTGACTTTTTATCTGTGGAAATATTGCCATTGGTGTAAAAACTGCAGTGATTCTTGGATCACCGAGATCATCGATAGTTTCCACATTTCTCCTTGCAGTGTCCTTAGTTAAAAAAGCCGATATGTGTCCGGAAAATGTGGCGTGAATGATCAAAAAATACAGAAATATCACGGCGAAAAAAATCCGACTGCTCAGCAAATTCATTTTAGTAAAGAGTCCAGTATTAATTACCAGACGAAGTACTTCAAAACCGGCAAAAGAAAATCTCCGCTTTTTATCCGAGATTATCACAACAACAAATGTCATTGCTAGAATGATAATCATAGATACAAGTGTTACAATACCATAAAAGTTACGAATGTTTTCTAGAGGAGTATAATAGCCCAGATGTTTTGTGACAATGCTGAACGGCATATGCGCGAGAGGATAGGACGCGGGAAGTCCGGCAATTACAAAATAACTTCGCCAGCATATCGATAAATCACACGAGGCATTTAAAAGTGGCTGAAGGCACGGTCCAATTTGTCCTTTGGGTGGCAAATCCTCACCAACGTAGTGAACTTTAATTGTAGCATTGAGGACTGACTTGATCATCTTGAGATATCGCACATTGTAGTAGCCTGTTTCGCCTTTGCCGTACACTACAAGTGGATCGTTTAGTCCTTTGGCCATTTGAGGTACAACCACGTTTATTACTGCTCCGTCCAGATACTTGGTTCGGTCAAAATGAAAGTCTTTGCAAATTAACTTCCCTGTAAAAAATTCCAAATAAATATCGGAAGATTTAAATAAAAAGAAACAATTTTTTTTTAACCTTTGATATTCTTCCCACGGTACAGTGTCCAACGACTCGGTGGTCTTTCCTGCATTTTCATCTCTTCCCAGGATTTTTCTTGGATTTTGATCTCTTCCCAGAATTTCGGAGCTCGATTGGTATACGGGTTGTACGTGTAGATAAGTTCTTGTTCAAATTGTCGGCAGAGGAAGAATGCAGTTGCTACATTCATCTTCCAAGCCGTCCTCAGAATATCCTGGGCATTCTCACAGTTTCTCGCCGTGTCCAGGATGAAAAAATCGGCCATAATATTCCACCACTGCGAAGCTTTGAATGCTTGCAATTTTTGATCAAGTTGAGAATTCGAGTTTGCGGTTGTAACAAATAGCGGCATTGTTTTCCGATTTTCAATTGAAATATTTACCGCAGAATCAAAAAGGTTAATCCCATTGGATTGTATTAGGGATGCTATTGAACCTTCCAATATTTCTTCACTAGGATTTTTGTAAATCACAATTGATTTGCGATCGGCATAGCAGGATTTTATTATCTTAACCTGAAAACCACACGAAATTTAGTTATAAATAATAGACGATGAAATCTTGTTTCTAAAAGGGCGTGATAGGAATCATTTTCAAATCATATCTTCAAAACTATTGAAGATAAGGATTTTTCTTAGGAGACCTTTTATGTAGAGAATTTGATTAGCTACAAAATAGGTTCTTAGCAAAATTTGTCTAACTTGCATCCTTACCAAGATATCAGCAAGTAAAAAAGTCTGAATTTTTTTGTCATACGCTTTTTTCGTTTTAGACACGTGAAATGATTCATTTATTAAAAATAATATAAATTTATTACGCACGAATGTGTAAAATTATTTATTTTTAAAGGGTGTAATTCTGTGAAGAAATCTGCACTTACCGTCGCATCAGTGATATGAACAATGTCCTCATTGGAATATGAAACAACTTTAGCCCCCGAAAAGCAAGAAAATAAACTAACAAATAACAAGAATTTTAGTAATTTTTCCATCCTGAATTGAAATGCAACATGAACTATCAGACGCGTGTTCGAATACTGGGAAGTATTGAGTATTTTTCTAATGCACGGAAAGTTTAGTTCTATTTTTCACTTATAATTACAACGCATTAGTTGTGTTTGCGGAGATCTACATTTTACTGATAAAAAATGACGTGTAAATACAAAACGTTTGATTTTGCAAAAGATACACTCTACTGGTGGAATTATCAGGGATAATTTGCAAATATATGATATTTGTTCTTTGAAATAATTATTTGAATAATTATAAAAAATATAATAATATACCTAGAACTCGATTGATTTTCCATACTAACTTTTGCTATAATAAAATGTAGGTCAAAAATAATTATTTCTACATATATAATGATAACGAAAATTAAAAAAAAAAAATTATCTTTAAATTTGTCAATAAAACTGTGATGGAATGACATAATTCTTTAAAATTGAGTTTTAATCTTAACCAATTTATTATCTATATAATTAACACATATATAAACAAGCATGTATAATTTCAAGATAAAAAAATTATCAAGATTTTTTTTGTTATTGAAATTCCTTGCGGAAAATTATTATAATAAGATTTATCTGATCTTGTGAAAAATATGTAGAATTTTATTATTGATTGATCATTTTATTCAATACCGTATAACAGGGAAGAAATATGTATCGTAAAATTATCCGAGGTCTGTAATAATAAAAATTAACATTAAACACATCAATTTTTATATAGATAATAAATTATTTTCATTAACAATAAATACCTTCTTCTTCAGAGTCAGATATTAGAGTAGCTTGTAAAGAACTTTGCTTGGAGAGAGTTCTACCGAATCCACGCGGTCTTGGCGGAGGAGATTGCTTGTTCCAGAGTGCCTCTAATTGGTCGAAATGTTGAGATTGAGCTAGAGCCGCTTGCTCTGGACCAAGACCGGAAGCCTGAGAATTTCCAAGCCCGGCTTTACTTATATCTTCCATTGACGCACTCACGCTAAATCGACGTTTTAAGCGATCCTCCACAGTGGCCATCATGATCCCTATAAAGTAGAGAAAAAAAAACCCGTTTTTTTTAACCCATCCATCGCACATTTCCCCGCGGATAAATCCGATATTTTTTACTCACCAGAGGTAAGATGTCCATATTTTCGTTGCCAAGTATACGTATCAAGTGAAACTTCTTTTTTCAACAACCGTTTAGCCGGTCGTTTGGGTCCCGGGGGTCTCAAATCTCGAGGTGCAACATAAGACGGAAGCTTAACATACTGAGCCGGAGTATTGTGCAGACATACAATCGGCATTTTCGACTGTTCAACAAGATGCAAAGCAAGTCTCGAGCAATCCGTGGATATTTCCACACCAATCATCGGCACATGAACCATAATCGAGCTCAAGGCAATGCCTTTTTTCGTGTCCCACACAAACAAACTCTTATCTTCACTTCCAGAAACTGCCAAAGTACCGTCGCCAGACACCCGAACACACGTCACGTATCCAAGATGGCCTGCGAGCGTGTGTAAATCCGTGCCGGTATTAATATCCCATACAATTAAATTGGAATCTCTCGAACCCGACACAACGATACTCTTATCCTGTACAGCAACAGCCACGCAGGTTACATGATCCGAGTGTCCAACTAAAACTTGCGAAAGTTTTCCTCCAGTTAATTGCCAAACTTTGAGACTCATGTCACGAGAGCCTGTAATAAGACTCTGAGAGTCGGGAGTGACGACAAGACAAGTTATATCCTGCGAGTGAGAGACTTGATGCTTCTCTTCAGGCCCCGGTCCGAGGCTGATAATTTTCACATGGTTATCACCGGCGCCGCAGATTGTATACCGCATGTCCGGCGTGACGGCAAAACACTGACCCGGGCCGCAGACCGATTGGATCAGGGTGCCAGTGTCGGCCGCCCAAACTCGAATGGCACCTCCGCGATCCGAACTCACGACTCGTCGGCCATCCAGCATGGCTATGACCGCAGTAACTGGTGCCTGGTGCTTGAAAGTTGCCACGACGAGGCCGAGAGTGAGGCCCCAAACGCGCACTGTCTTGTCCTCCGATCCAGAGGCTGCAAACAGACCCGAGGCCGAAAATGCCACGCATGTAATACTGGCAATGTGTCCCTCGAGGGTTAGCATGAGTTCGTGAGTATTGAGCTGCCAGAGATTTACGAGACAATCGATGCCGCCCGTCACTGCCATTGCTCCGTCTCTCGAGATGTCCAGGCAGGAAATAGGCGCCGAGTGCGGCTGCGACTCCTGCTTGGCTTTGATCGGTCTTGATGGCGGGTCCTCATTGCGGAAACTCCAGTAAGTTACTCGATTACCGCTGGCTGTTATTAGAAAGTCGTCTTTATCCGTTACTTTCACACACGTTACATCGGCCGATGAGTTTGTCGACTGTACTTTGATGAGCTTGCCGCTGTGAATGTCAAAAATGGAAACTCGACCGTCAACGCCACCCACTGCCGCGCGTCTACAGTCCTTTGCAAGGGATAAACTCTTAACCGCACCCTGATGGCCTCGAAGTGTGTGAATCTCCGTGCCAGTGGCCAGGGAGCGTAAATAGAGCTTGTCGTCTTCGCAAGCTGTTAGCAGAAAGACAGAGTCCCTCGAGACGTCGAGCATGACCACGGGCGAGGGGAGGCTGATGGTGTTGAGTAGCTTAAAGCTTTCGAGAGACCAGAGACACACTGTTCCATCTGCCGAGCCCGAAACTAGGATTTCACCGGCTGTATTTACTCGCACGGTCGTTACTGGTCCGCGATGATGGTCCACTTTCATCAGCACCTCTCCACTGATTAGGCTTGTGGCTATTATCCGTGAATCCTCACCTCCGCTCACTATTATCGAATTATTTAGGGCTGAAGTCAGAGACAGAACTGGGGCAATGTGCTCGCGTATACGGCGCTTCAGAGTCAATTCTTTCATGTCCCACACGATTATTGAAGTGTCCTCGGAGCCTGTCAGCAGATATTGCGACTGTCGGGTTACTGCGAGGCACACGATTGGACCGGAATGTCCTGTGGAGTTGACAATATTGTCTTTAATATCCTGCTACTTTTGAGAGTAGAAGAAAATGAAATAAATTTTTTCGCTTTCTTATAAAATGTTATCACAATTACGAATCTAGTGTTGAACGAAATTAATAATGATAATTTATTATTTTTTTTTTTTACAAAAAAATGCCATCATATATTTACGATGTTTTTCCCATCCAATATTTTTTTTTTCTTTTTATCAAGAAATCCATTAAAGATATTGGTAATATTTTTAACAAAATATCCAATGAGCTATTTAGAATGATTTTTTTAATGTTTAGTTGAAATACGAAAACAAAAAATTTTTTTTTGCGAAATTTTCAAGGGGTATGCATATACCCCTTTGGACACCTCGCAATTTTTGTAATTTTTTTGGTTTTTTCACAATAACTCAGTTAATAAGCGAGATAGCAAAAAATGTCTTGAAAGTCAATTTATTGGCAGTGAAATTTTCTATAAAAAACGTCGAATAAAATTTTCTATGTCTCGTTTAGTTTTTGAAATATCATTATTTTGTTGAAATTTTAATTTTTCAAAATATCTCGAAAACGCGGCAAAATATCAAAAATATTTATTCTATATTTTTTATCGAAAATTAAAATCTCTATAATTTAACTTTAATAAAATTTTTCTTTATCTCGCATAGTTACCGAGTTATCGGTAAAAAACCAAAAAATCACGAAATCTTCAAGATGTATATATGCTCCTTTAAAAATTTGATGGAAAAAAAATTTTTTTTTTCTCCATCAAACATTTCAAAATTCATTGTTAAAACATTTTCTATGAATTTTTTTGCTAAGAATCAAATTTTAAATATATTAATAGCATTAAAACTTACCTTTAAAAGTATGCACCAATTGTCCCGACATAACGTGCCAAAGTTCAGCGTCGCCTTCGTGAGGAATTACAATGACATGCTGTCCAGAAGGAGCGGGCTCAACGAGTTTCACCCTCTGGGGACAAGTGAGCGTGCTAATTTGCAGCGGCAGCGGTGATTGAAGCCAGCCATTCAGAGGAACCAAGAGAGGAGCAGTGTATCCATCGCACCAGGCCATAGCCGCGGTGATCATTCGACTGACCTAAACAAAACTAAAACTTAGTCTGCTAAATAATAAATATCCAAAAAAAAAAACGCACCAAATCGCCGCCATCCTCAACCACGGGCCTGAGCCACGAGATGAGTTGCGCCCCGAGCTGCAGCGGATCGCGCGTCAAAGCATCGCTGGAATTTCTCGTAGCATAGTAAACCAGCTCCAAATCCCTCTCGAGCAAGTAACGCCTGGCGTGCTCGAGCACACATCGCAGATAACTCACCGAAATCATTTGGACAGCGGCAAGAAGAAAATCAAAAGCGCACACAGCCAATTTCTCCAATTTCTCGACGTCGCCAGCCCGAAGCAAGTGAAGCCAAGCCTCCTCCACGTGTCGCAAGGTATAAGTAATATCTTGCGACTGTGGTGTGCTCTGAAATGGAGTTTCTTTGGTCGGAGGAGTTCCCGGCTCCTCGGGCGACTTTTCCTCGCTCTCATCGCACTCTTCAGCGAAAAAAAGTGCGGCAATCTCCGAGTGACAGGGCCGAGAAACATACTGACTGCGTAGATATCGTTTTCGTGCAGCTTCTCGACCAAGCCATCGCCATGAAAACAGCAATCGTCCACTCATCACTCGAATTCTTAAAAAAAAAATAATTGTTCGCTTGACCAAACACCAAGTTGCAAAATTAAACTGGCCGGCAGACAGGCAAAGGGGCGTTTCATCGCCGGTTGGCATTATTAGTTCTAAAATCTCTGTTTCTGACAGGCCATACTCGGTGCACGCGAGAACTGAACTAAATCGACTGACAGCCTTGATTCCAACTAGCTTTTCCAGATTATCCAAAGCCCCTTCAATGTCCGGAACATGTTTATTTGTTTCTGCCAGTTGCAGAAGTACATCTGGGCTTCTAAATCGCTCTTTCTGCAGAGGTGTGAGTTTTAAATTGTCAAGAGAAGGATTAATAGTCACGACAAAGTGAACACCCGGCGGCAAAAGCATGGGAAGCCAGGACAGTTGTGCAACAATATCACTTTCCAATGGATGCAGTCTGTGCAAATCATCGATGAGAATAATTAACTGCTGATCGATGGGATTCTGCTCGATATTCCGCAGCAGTCGGTTGAACCAATCGTTTAGGTAAAGCGGATGGAATGAAGCCTCGCGCGGAAGATTACCGTCATTCTGGCCAATTAGAAAACTCATGTGCTGACACAAAACTCGCAATAATTCTAGGCTGTACGCAGATCGTGGTGTACTCGTACACAATCGAACTATTTTTAGAGTTGACTGCTTTAACCAATTGTCGGCTTGCTGATAAACTGTTGCCAATAGTCGGGATTTACCCGTGCACTTGGAGCCTTGAATAAATATAGGACCGTGTTTCTGTGTCTTGCCTATTGTCAAAAGCTTTCTCACTCTTTCAACGACTTCCTGCACAACTTCTTGCGACTCTTCAAGCACCTTTATATTCCGCAAAATCGATAAATGTGCCAGGCTCTCCGCGTACACCTCTTGCACCATTTTCTTCCGGCTTTTAATCTCCGGATTAGCCTCCACCGATGCATTTACGAGCACTTGAACTCGATCCAAAACCAGATTTCGTAAGTTTGACAGGTATTTGTCATGATTGTGAACATCTGGATCAATTCCACCTGGTTTAAAGTCCACATCCAGATGAATAACGTTGTCGGCAGGCAAAAATTTCTCTATTTTCTCATGGAATTTTTGACACTGCGATGTAAGGGGCGCCGGAGAAGTCATTTCTGTCCATCGTCGAATAATAGAAATTATTCCATGAGCTTCGCTGTCGAGACCTGCAACAAGACAATGTGTGCCGTGTGTGTGATGCATTGATTAAATCAATAGTGTGTGACGATGAGTAGTTAACGTACTTAGGCCATAATTGAACTGATGCTCAGCCGTGCTCTTCAGTATGGACATGATATTCTCGTCATCTGGGCTATCGAGCAGTGCCAATTCAGCCGCGTGTTTTAAGAGATTTTTCAGAGCTATGCTCGTTGTTGTTTGATAATCCTCCTGGGCCGCTTGCTCGCTTTACAATGTTGTTATTATTTTTACATACGCACTCTTTGTAAAATAAAACTCGTTAAGTGAGGACAAAGAGAAACAAATTATATCGTGTTTGATGGTTTAAAAATGCGAGGAATATAAAGGGTTGATAGATGTGTGTATGATAATAATTGATCATTTTTACCTGCTGGCTTTTAGATAATAGTAATCATCTTGGTATACATAATGGTCGTCGAGTGATGGCGAGTGAGTCAGCAAAGTCTCGAATATTCGTTTATCCAGTTTTGTCGGTGTCCTACCAGAAGTGTAATCCGACCCTACCAAAAGCTGCCAGAGAGACAACAGATCGATTACCAAGAAGCTGTACTGAAGCTCAGTTGTGGCAAAATAGAAGATTTTTCGTTCTTTAATTAATAATATTTTGTTTAAAACAAGAAATTTTTACTTTGAGGAATTTTTTTTTCTCTGCAAATTGTGAAAGTTTTTATAAAAAGATTTTTTGCAATTTTATGACAAAAAGACTATTAAAAAGAAAATTAGAATACAATTGCAAGTTACTTCAACTGTAGACTGAACATTTTATTAAAGTTAAATAATTTTTTTTTGTAGCTAAAAAAAAAGGAAAAAAAAATATATTAAATAACTCTAGTTTCTGGTATGTATTTATGAAAGAAAGTTATTCAACTTTTTGCCCCACTACTGGCTTCATCTGATGTATATATCAATTTCTATTTTCCCTGCTAGAGAGACCTACAAGCATGAAACACCCTCGAGAATACTGATGACACGCTTTTATTTCCTCCAAAAATAAATCCGCCAGTCGTGGATTATCGTCGGGATTTTTCGCCGTTCCATATTGCATGTCCACAAGTAACACCTGGCAACACATGAAAAATATCCAACAATAATAATATAACCAGGCATATACAGGATTGTTAAAATTTTATACCTCAATGCCCATGTGGTCGTAAATAGACTGGAGCTCAGGGCCAACTGTCTCCAGCAATTGCTTTCGCTCTTCGGGAAACTCTTCAAGCATAATCAACGACATTGATTATTTTAAATAAACCCACCCTCATCATTGATTTTGTCATATGATATAAGGAAAATCCAACGACAAAAACTCACCATCACGTTCACCGACAATGAAAATCTTAATAAGTCGTGGTGATGGTACGTGTGCAGGAGGTGGTCCACCTTTTACCACACCGGCAATCAGCTCCACTTCAAGATTCATCTTGTCAATTGATTAAAAAAAACAAAATGCTTCGTGCGACAAATCGAAAAAAAATAAATAAATAACCCCGAGGTCTTGATTGTCGTTGGCCAGTGAAATTATTAATTAATTATTACACACAAACATATATATTTTGAATATAGCTATTTTATATATTCCTATATAGTCAACACACGAATTGATTTATACTCTGCGGCTCAACAGTAAATAACTCGAATATTTATAAAGAATAGTTGGATATTAAGTGTCGATAAATCTTGGCCACAATATATATCTTATAAATCTACAATTGTACTGAAACAGATTTTATTTGTTGCTTAAATACTAATTAGGTAACTCGATTATTTGGGATTGTCTTCGCTATATGTAAATAGATATTTTTAGCATAAATTATCGACGATAATGACGTCAACGAGTGGACCAAATGGTGATTCGAATGAATAGACAGGCAATTCTGCGAGCTCTCGTGGATATTGATGAAGCTCAATCAATTGAAAGTGTGTATTTGTGTGTGCGTGTGCGGGTAATACTGATTATCCGCCGAATGATGCAAGTTAGTTAATACTGTTGACGCTGGATATATGCATTAAAATAACTTATCTCGTGCTGTCAGTGATTGAATAGATAATGTTTGCATATAATTCTTCATTCGTAGGAGGTGACATAAATCACCATTGTCGTTCTTTTCTTCGCTCACTCGCTCATCAGCAGCTCTCCTGCTTTGTCTGCAACAGAGAGAGAGAGAATACCAAAGCTAAAGGACTTTCTCAGGAGTATATAAATGCATTACCCAAGTCGAGCCACGAAATTCAATTAGCTTTGCCCTAATGCTCGCGCCTAAATGGACGGCGAGAAGAGAAATTGCCGGTATAATCATGAAACGATATAGACCAACATGTATTGTATTCATCGATTTATCGATCTTCTCGTCAGCCATATATATTTTATGGACTGTATAAACCATTACAACCAATAAAACTCGCTGATTAATTCAATCTAAAGAAAAAAAAAACATTTTATTAGAATTTCAGACCGTTTATGCGAAGCAATAGGGCGTGCTCTACACTCGCCTAGTCCATTTTTGCTAATATTTCTCGTTAAAATGGCATGGTACTTGATAAATTTTGATTTAATTTCCGTAAATTTTTTTTTTTATTCACGACACTTAAATTTTCATTAAAAAAAAAATTTTATATGTTGTAATCAATGATTTATTTTCATTTTTTACGACCATTCAAAATTTTTTTTATAAAGCGATATACCAGTGCCTCAGAGTGACCTAAAAAAACTGACTATTTTTGTTTTTTGTTTCGTGTATTTCAAAAAATCATAGTTTATCATGTTTTAAGAGCTTTCGATAAAATTCAGTCCGGTACAAGGATTTTTTAAGGTCGCTCACGAATTTTGAATTCTGCAAAAATGATGAAAATGTGATTATAAACAATTTTTTTTTAACTTTTATCGCACCACCTTTTGTTCATATCAGCATTTAAACGTTGCATGTGTTAATTTTCGTTATTTTGTGAGGTATTATACGTCACAGAAAAATAAGGTCGTAATATTATTATGAAGAAGTCGTTCGAGAACTTCGAAATCAATGTAGTTAAAAACATTTAAAATTCGTAAGTGACCTATAAAATTAATATTTTTAACTGAAACTTTGTTGAATTTATTAATATTACATTGTCAAAAATTTTTTACAATTACAGATTTTAAAATTCATGAGTGACCTTTAAAAATACTTGTATTGAGCTGAATT
Source organism: Macrocentrus cingulum (assembly GCA_002156465.1). NCBI lineage: Eukaryota > Metazoa > Arthropoda > Insecta > Hymenoptera > Braconidae > Macrocentrus > Macrocentrus cingulum. Next base: position 135,516 of record MVJL01009078.1, on the reverse strand, counting down.
TTTTAGAAGGCTCTTAAAACATGATAAATTATGATTTTTTATTACGAGATTCAAAAAAAAAAATAGTGGGTTCTTCCTACATTTAATTTGACTTATTTATTTTTAAAAAATAAATTATTAACTTTTTACAACAATAATCAAAAGGGCTGTACTCTATGGTTTTATCGGGTATTTCATGTGTATTGCTGTGTTTCAGAAAGTTTTTTTTCTCTTATCGAAAATTATATTTTATTCCATCATCGAAAAGTATTTCCAGTCACGTGAATTCACTCTCGACAGCGGATGAAATGGGTTTATAGTGATGAGAAGAACGTTTTAGTGTTGATAAGTGTGCTTTTTCCTCTGATGGTACTTTTCTCGCAAAAATTTGCGAGTGGTCCTAAGTGCTGTTTATCGTTAGCGAGAGTACTGAAGAGACGAGAAAATCAACATATCCCTGGCAATTGCCTCGAGGGAGCTACTGTGCCAACATCAGCAGGCATATATTTTAATCAAGAGAGTGAATAGTAATTGTTCGTCGCATATCTCGCGAATACTCAGCTCTACAATTAGATATTAATTTTGGTAATGCATATTGCCGGTGACGCGTGTTCTAATTTAAAAGTGAATTACATAAAGAGGCGCCTAGTGTGCGAACATGGCTAGTCAACAGATATGGGTCAGTGGCGTGACGGGAAAATGAAGTTTGCAAGCAGAATATCCCCCGTGGGTCTTTTCAAGCAGTTGGCTTAACTTTGAACCTCGAGTAAAGTTACTCGTAACCAGTTTGTACGATACTAGAGGGGCTTTAACAACGCAACAACCATTGGATAAAGAATACTTTGAGGTAACACTCGTGTTGCTACGTGAAATATTAAGTAACATAGAGATTTTATTAATCCGAACATGCAACCAACTTATGGACAAGAGATTTTCAAGTCTTCTGGGGATTGTAGACCCTGATAAAAAAGAAGATAAGTATGCGAACAAACGATCTCAAGGGAGGTGCTTTTGTCTCTGATACAATATCTCGTATTATATTGCACTGGGGAAGAAAAATGGGTGCGAGATCAGAGGAAAGTAATATATCGCTATAGAGTGAATCGAGAAGAATAGCCTGCAGCCGTGCACGCGATACGTTTTGTCCACCTTTGCTGCATCAGATATAGTTGGATATTTGTCAAAAGCCAATTGAGTTCTGTGAATGCCTTTGCTACTGTTTGGTACATAGAGACTTTCAAAAGATTTTTTTTTTCTATAGATAAAAAAATTTTTTTCTTGCATTTTCAAGTATAATGTAAAATTCAACGAATATCTGCAGATTAGAGGAATTAATATCAACTTTGTTTTTCGTACAATGCTTCGTACAATGAGATTCTCGCTTCTATGAATATTCAAGAGACATTACGTATGCATATGTTGAGAAGTCGTGCAGTCGCACTGCCGCAATGAAGCCGCGAAAAAGGATGAAATTCTGTGTAGCATAATAATAAATCTCGGAATCTGTGATTTTTGAAGGATTATACTTTAATATTTCATTGTAAATATAGTTTTTTAATTAAATTAAAAAAAAAATGATAAAAATTAAAATTTCAAATAAAATAGGAGAAACTGCGTTAAAAAATCAGTAAATAATAATATATTAAGTTTTGATAAATATTTATGTAAAGAATAATACATCAAGACAAATTTTTTTGTAATAACTAATATAGAACAGTTGGAATAAAATATTTACTGTTTTACAGTGTCGAAAGTAACAGGCATTGTTTTCTTTTTCTGATTTTACACTTATTATTTATATTACATATGAATTTGGACGATATAATGCAATAATAAATCTTTTTCATTAATAAATAAGTGCTTACGTATAAAGAGAATAATTTATTGATATATAAGAACACTTTTATTGCAAATCTTCAATTAAAACCTAAGAGTGCTTCAACTCTGCTAGTTGTCAATTTGAACAGAGAACAAGCCAAAAAATGTTTATCGACAAAAAATGTCACCAATCATTTTCATAACTTTTCATGGGAGAATCTAGTGTTCAAAACTATTGTACCAAAACTAATGGCTTTAATTAAATTCTAAAGATTTTAGTATTTCAATTCAGTCCCAGTCTTCCCTATTTATTGAAGTGTGTAAAAAAGTTACTCGTTAAATGGAAGAATCTTATTATTATTTTTTTTTTTTTTGCATCACTTAATTTTCAAGATTCCTCCGAGAAAATTCAATTTATCGACAATATACCGTGAAGAATAAAGGAGAGATAGAGAGAAGAAAATGTAATAGTGTGCTATTTTCCAAGCAATTCACTTGAATGACATTCTATAAAATTGATAAGATAACTGGATAATAATTCAATTGAAATAATATATTGAAAAACAAAGGAGAAAATTTTTTTTTTTTTAATAAATAGCACAGTAAATTAAATAAATGATATTTCTGTCTCCTATTTTCTCGTAGAAGATAATGTAAAATTTCCTTTAATAAAACAACTGTGAAATTAGTGAGAGAAAAACTTGTTGAATGTCCAGTGTCACTTAATAAGCATATATACAAGGATCATTTATCTGTGGCGCGTCGAATAAAGCTGTGCATTTCTCGGCAATGTATATACATAATCGCACAGAATAGTTAGAAACTCGTATATAATACACAACTCAAGCTGATAGACGGAAAATAAAATAATGGAAACAAAGAGAAAAAAAAAAAAACAATTTGAGAGTCAAAATTAAGGGTCGCGCAGCTGTGTACAAAAGGTCATGACGGCAGGCGCGGCCGGGTCAAAAGTTCACCGACTAACCTGCTCGTGGGACCGAGAGCAGAATATTCGATCGCGCTTGAACCCCGTCGTCAGCGTCCGCGGTCGACCCCAACGTGCAAATAACCCTTTAATCAAGCCTCTAGGTGCTCTTTGAAAATCTAACTCAAGTATCATCAAAAAACTCGCACCCTGGAACGCATATTAAAATATCGAGAAAAAAAATCGTGTTACAAAACGAGACAAAAAAAATCCCCTGAAGACAATTAAAAATGTCATTAACAGCAAATGTCGGTACTATGCCATTGCTGTCACCTGCCAACACGATATTAATTATCGTGGATGAGCCCGTGGCGCTTCAGAACATAATTTCCACTCATCAAGAGAGCATTGATAGGACATAAAAAAAAAAGAGAGAATTATCGAGAGCCGATCGGTGCAGCTAATACCAGCGATGGAAAAATTGGTGAAGAGCGAGTGATAATACCCTACGTACGGTCAGCCAGCTCCTGAAGTTGAGATAACTGTGCAATTGCTATTCTGCCAAATGCTTCGGATTTATTTAGTCAACTGTGTAATAAACCATTTGATCTATACAAAAAGTGAAGCTGTATGATTACATACTTGGGCCACACCCACATAACGAAAAGCAGCATCCTAAGGCATTTCCCCAAGGTGAAGGTCACGATTAAGGGTAGATTTATCTGTCGCGGAAAAAAAAGATAAACAAGACGAAAAACTCATCTCATTGTGTTTGTGTAGTTACACTGTTTTCGGTGTTTCAACACGAAATTTCGTGTCAATACAAATATCATTATCTGAAAACATGATTAAAACGTTCATTTAATATAACGGTAGAAGAGTGAAACGCCAAGATAAGCAAAAGGGCTGAAAACATTTATCATTTTCGCTGTCAGCAGTGCCATATAGATTTATGATAATGACACGCTCACTCTAGATATACGAATAGTCAGTATTTTCTTTAGTTACCCTTGTTATAATAGAAAAAAAAATTACTCGGAAATTATTTTATTAACTGAATTAAACGCGTCAATTATTATCCTTTGCATTAAATTGATTTATGTTTAAAATTAAATTCTCCAGTATATATATTTCGGTAAATTAATAAGAAGTAAGGGTTTTCGGGATAAATTTTCAATAGAAAATTAAAATAGATAAACAAAAAAATATTTTAAAAAATACGTGCGGTAGGTTTACAATTTAATTTTTTTAATTTTTTCTAGTTTAATGTAAATTGAGAGTAAACTTGTGATAAGAAATTTCATATAAAAGTAAGAGGACAAAATATAGGTACTCACATAAAAGCGGAGTTGATCGGCAATGCTGTGATAATACACAATCGCTCCATCTCCTGACATCGCCGAAGCAGTACTGACAAAAATGACAACAAAATCAAACTGCAGCAGTGTTCCAGGGCATGCGCAACATGTGGCTTCTTCCGTGCTATATAGATGAGTGTATTATTTTACTAGACACACACACACATAGATGAATTCTAGCAAATAGGTACAGCCTAGAAAAAAAAAAAAAAAAAAACTCAAGTTGAAAATTTTTATATCAATGTTTATCAATTTTAGAGGGAAAAAATTTGAAATCTATATAATAATTCACTCACCCATTTATATATTGTGAATAATGTACATATACATAGTTATTTAATATAATTAACGATATTTAATCATAACTAATTAACTGATAAATAATATAATGTACGGTGAGTAACAACATATTTTTGTTTTCCTATTATCCGACAAATTTTTTTTTTCTTTGACATTTCTTTCACGTCTTATTAATTTTTTTTTTTTTTAATATTTTTTACACATGGATACATCAACACTTTTTGTCACTGTTTTACAATTATAAATATTCAAAAAATTTGACTTATGACAAATTATATAATTTGAAAATTAATTTTTAATTAAATTTACTGAGGTCAAAAAATTTCTACGTAGTAATACACCAGCATTTTACCATGACAATACACTTGTATTTTATTAGTTATTTTTAACTACTATTTTATATTAAATAGTTTTTATTTAACTATAGTCTAATATATTCAGAAAAAAATTTTATTTATATTAAAATCATTCATAGTAGTTAGGCATTTTGCTGATGTACTAAAACGCTCGTATTTCGACCATGCAAAGCATCGACGAGGAAATACCACGATTCCTATTCTATTTTATATGTTCAATGATTTTTTTTTTTTCACCGAATAACTATCTTTCGACTATGAAAATGGCCTTCGAAAAAAAAACAAAAAACAGTAATTATACATAAATTTATATTTTTTTCCAGCAATATCGCAATTATCGCGTAATTGTTCGTCGATTATATCTGCAACAAGATGTCACATGATTTTTTTTATCACACTCATGCATTTTGAAAAGGCTATTGCGTAATAATATTTTGGTGTTCACATTTACTCTGACAATAAATCAATCTATTATTACGTACAATTATTCAATTTAAAAAAATGCGACACATTCCATTTTATTCATTTAGTTTTTTCGTTTTTTTGTTTTTGTTTTTTTTTTTCATTAGTCATAACCCCCGTTACTTTATCTATATTTTTTTCTTTTTCGAGTCAATGGAAATAATTATTCAACATTTTTTTATTTATTTATTGAATATCATTATATTATTTTATTTCACCTGGGTCTTGAGATGCTGCAAAAATTCGTAGTAGCTCAAAGCAGCCTCAGTTCGGTCCTCTATTAAATGTTCGATGAATAAACTTCTAAAGTGGCTGTCATCCCTGTAAACACCAAAATTTTTGTAAATTAATCTCAGTAAAATCTATATATTTATTTAAAAACAACCTTATAATTTGTATCGATGCATAGTAAGGCTTTTCCTCTTGAAGGCTGAATACAAATAGTCGTAATCGCTCACTCTCAATAGTATTTAATTCCGGTAATTCATACTAAAATTAAATAAACAAATAAAAATTCACATGATCTACATGTTAATTTAAATGAAGAATTTATATCTACCATTTCTTCTGGTATCGATGCATAAGCCGTTACTCCAAGGACATTAGAGCAAAACATAGGATCAATATTTTTTCCAATGTAAATAAAAATTTTATCTCCTGCATCCATTAGAAATGCGCCACGGAAATCGAGTTTTTCTGCAGATAAATGCATTCTCGGTGGTTGTGGACACAGTCTACCGTCAATTTCCTTGGCGTTGCGATCATCCAGCATATGAATTGGATATAAATCCGGATAAATTTTCTGTATCAATTGACACAATGGCAATACCTTCATTTGACACATTGAAAAGACACGATCATCCAGTCTAGTACTTGTACCAATTCTGAATGACTCCTATAACAGAAAAAAAAAACACAATCAAATTTTCCGCATAAATCGACGACACTCATAAATAAATACTATGTTTAAATACTCACAGACTTTAACATAGCTACAATGTAGAGTGGAAGTAATTTCAAATTACTAGGCGCGAGTAGAGCACCTGGCGCGCCAGATTGCGCCAGCTTGTACGACGATAAAACATCAATAGCCACATTAATCAAGGCATCGCGAGCATCAGACAGAGATGATTGTTGTGATCTGTCTACTGCCATTTTCGCAACGAGTCCAACGATACTCTGCTGATCGGCAGAGTGGAGAATATCGGTCAGACTGGCGGAGACCGGCAGGCAAAGAGTGTGTACTCGTATACGCCTTTCAGCTTTACTCGATGTGTAGAGCAATGCAGCTTGAAAGCAAACTGTTTGGACGTCTGAGAGATTTTCTTCAATAGAAACCTGCATTCCAAATCCAGCATCAGGATTGACATTTGGCAAACTCAATAAATCCGTAGATCTAACAAAAAAGTTTCCATGGAACGTGTGAATGCTCAAGCCACGCGTGCATCTTATCCTCATGACGGCTTCAAATCCAATTTTTCTCGTCAAATATCGTCGTAACATTTTCTCCAATATTTCCTTGTGCTGTGGCTTGTTCATTCGGAATAGCGGCACGTGATATATGCATCCACCTGAGAATTTACACATGCCCGAGAGCGTGGACAAATCGCTGTATTGGCTATTCAGTAAGAATAAATCAACAGTTATTTGTTGACCGCTGCAGTCAAGCGCAAGACGTTTATAAAAATCTGTGGCTGGGTTTAAATGTTGTACATCTTTGGACGCACGAGTGTTGGGATTTTCCCGACACTGCAAAGCCCCCGGGCCAATGGTTGGCAAACAAGTCTGAAAAACAGTGACTCTTCCACCCGTGGCAGACATTAGCTTGTATGCTGCCTGCAATCCAGCCCCCAGGGCACTATTTGTGTCGTGAGTGCCTTGAAATTTCGTTGGCAATTGTTCCAATAAATACCGCACTAATTTCTCTCTTTCCTTCAGATTAACAATTAAATTCTCGGGACACGGTAAAAATACATCATCAACATCGAGCATAATTAATTCATGAGGCTGCGACACGTTGTCGGGCATACTGAAGAAATGAACAGCTGAATCAACAGCTAAAAAGCCAACTTGCATTCTTCCATCGCCCGGTAATTTTAACAATTCATCGCTCAGTATCTCACAAACAACACTGAGATATCCGCTCTCAACTGCCAGTCTTGAGACATCCAAAACGAAGAGATAGACGGCCGGTTGGGGCGGGCGAAGCATATATTCACTTGGTGCTATAAATTCGATCGTGCTCGTCTTGACCTCGGGCCTTCGTGATGGATCTCCGTACGACTTAGTAACCGGGTCCACATTAAACTCATCGGGAAGTTCATTTACTCGATAGCACAAATTGCACTTCCATCGTTTACCATCAACAAAGTATACAAATGGATTTATGTACGTACGACACACTCGACAACGCACAATTGTGCTGCACTGTATGAGCGGCAAATTATTAAGATCTTTAAACGGATGAATTAAAATTCCTAGTGGCAATCTTGTTTTTTGTAGCAATGAATTTGATTCGGGAATTTTCGTTACTGTACATCGAAAAATATCCGGACTACAATTAACACTTTCCCAAAATTCTTGTTGTAATTTAATCTTCGGAGGTTCAACTCGTTCCGCAGGTAGAATAGCTCGGCACTGAAGCAAATCAACAGTCTTATGGCCCCACAAGTCATTGTAACCAGATTGGGCGACACTGAGCGAACTCATCTGAGTATTTAATTGGTTTAAATCGCCTTGATAAGCCGGATATCGTTTGCTGATATTGTCAAGTGGCACATTGGACATTTGTCCGTAGTAGGGTTGACCAGGATTTTTTATCTGTTGGCCAGGCAAGGGCGGAGGTCCCACAAGCTGTGGTTGCGGAGCATATTGCCCGGGTAAATTGGACCTTGGTTGATCTTTAACTGGTCCTTGCGAGGGTGACAGTACCGATGCACCAGCGCCAGCTGAATATGGCGATGTATCGTACGGCTGATACTTCTTTTGACTAGCTAAATTTTGTTTATTACTAAAGATACTTTGATTTGAATAAGACGAGGCTCTAGAGATACTGCCAGATGTTACTTGTTGATTGGAATATTCAGAGGCAAATTGCGGTGGCAGTGGTGGATGCACTGGTGAAGGAACTTCTTGACTTGTATTCAACTGCTGACCCGGATTCATTACACGCGGATCTTTAGGTAATTGAGCAAATTGCGTCATGTTGCCAGGAGGGATTTTATGTCCAGTTGGTGGCTGAGAATATTGTGGAATGCTTGGACCACTTGTTCCAAAATTATTATTCTGATTATTCAACGGTTGATTCAGGTTTTTCTCCAGTCCGGCGGAATTATTCCAGCCTTGATTGCTGTTAACTGCATGCGGATGAACAGGCACTCGTTGGTTTGCATGCGACAGGCTCTGTGCCGGATTGCTGGGTGAATTTATTGCTTGACTGTGTGATCTTGGCGCTGTGATATTCATTGGAAACTGAGTGTTTGGATTGTGAGTTGATAAATTAGCGCCAGTTGATGTTGATACTGGCGGCAGTGGTGGCGCCAAATTTGTTGATTCTGGGGAGTTAAAATATTGTCGGGGCGGCATTTGAGCATGCTGCAGAGGCATGTGATGCGCATTTGCAAATTGTTGGCCATTAATTGGAGGCATTGGAGGCCGATTCAAGTTTAGCCTGTACTGATTATGGAGGTATTGCGTTGGTGATGGATCTCTGGATGTTTCTCGCGATGATTGAGATGAAGGTGTACCTAAATTTACCAATTATTTCACCAAATAATGATATCTTTAATAAAACTATTTGCCTACTTACCTGTCGAATTGTAGTTCAACATCTGATTCCCATTGTGATGTCCAGAAGGCGGTTGTCCGTTTGTTATTGGAACTGACCCAGTCTTTAGTGTGTTAATTGTCTCCGGACGAGGTTGACCTTGATACTCATTTGGCTGTGACATGGTTCCACCCTGGTGTAGAACAAAATTTATAACCAAATTATTATTAAAAATTATAAACAAGGTTAATGACTTTTGTACTAACAGTATTACTACAAGTTTAATCAATTTTAGTAGATAATTACCGAGATTAATGTCTGAAGCTAAATGACAAGAACTTTGAAGCATACGAATGAAAAATATACCAACATATGCCGAATTTTAACGAGATTGGGTAAACATTAACAATAAATGACGTAGCTCAAAGTCAGTACATGGCTGTTTCTAGATTAAAAAAAAAACACGTTTGAAAGGTTAAAACGTCATTCTAAGCCACTGAGAACGGGTTCAGCCCAAGATAATTCAACATCATAAATTCATGACTTTTTCATCGAATTATAAAATGTATATTTATTTTCAACTTACCTGTTTTCAATATCACTAATGTTACGTGACAATTTTCACAAATTTGAACATTTCGAGTTAAAATAAAATTCACAAAATCAATTGGATCCCGACAAAATTATAATCCGCACACGGCACGCGACATTACGTGGCAGCCGAGTCGACTGCAACGCCACATTGCTATAACGACACATACTATACTACTATATATATATGACGTGACAATATGTAGCCACCTGAAAACACACACAGACGTGACTTTAACATTTTTTCTGCGCCCACACACACAAAAGTGCCATCCTTTTGTCTTTTGCCTACTTTGGAATCAGCTGTGTTTGTGTATGTATTGTTGTGTACTGTCAAAAAATTTATAGTACACATTTGGATCGTTGATAAGACACATTGATAATGGGTTGTGATGGTGGAACAATCCCTCGACGAGACGAGCTGGTGCGACTCAAAAAAAAACCAGAGCAGGTAGGACTAGCCCACTATTTCGAATTATTAAATTAATTAATGCAGGTTATGTTTATCGAATAAATATGCTTGAATATCCACAGAAAGATAAGGAGGCCGAGCTAGCTTTTCGTTGGAGACACTGTACAATCAAGCAATTGCCCCTGCAGCCTCCAATCGTTGCTTGTGGCCTCGGTAAATTATACAGCAAGGAAGCCGTCATCGAGGGACTTCTAGACAGGACACTATTTCCGGAGTCTGCTGAACATCTGAAGTCACTGAAGGACATAAAAGCCCTAAACTTGACTCCCAATCCAGGCTACAACGACTCGGTCGCCGAGAAGGGCGATGGATACGTCGACAATGGCAAAAGTCCGTACATTTGTCCTGTCATGGGACTTGAAATGAATGGAAAGTACAAATTTTGCTATCTGTGGACGTGTGGCTGTGTAATCAGCGATCGTGCTCTGAAACATGTGAAATCTGCAGTAAGTAATTGTTACTTTTTTGGAGAATATCCAATTTTCTAATAATACAATTATTTTATTTCAGACTTGTCACATGTGTCAAACGCCATTTGAGCCAACTGACGTGGTGATACTCAATGCCGACGGTGATGAACTGGCTCTAATGCAGGAGAACATTAATATTCGAAAGTCACTGCAAAAAAATAAGAAAAAACGAAATAATGGCGAGTCATCAAAAGAGGGCGAGAGTGACGTGAAAAAGGTGAAGAAAGAGGAAAAATCAAGTATAAAAAAAAGTAAAGTTAAACGGGAAGAACCTCAAGACCCGTCTTTCCGTAAAGCAAGAGAGGATTACAGTGTGGCAAAGGATCCCGAAGCATCGGAAGTACTTAAAAGCATTTTCACCACGCATAAATCAGCTGCAGAGCAAACAAAAGCTCATTGGGTCACCTACAATCCATTCTATAATTGATAAATTACTTTAGTTTAGTATTTAATAAATGATAAATCATTTTATAATAATTCTGTAACAACTTATCAAACAAATATACGTATCTGTGTCTTACTTGTGAAATAAAACATTCATTCTCGTCGTCCTAAAATTACATTTGAGGCACTCTGTGAATGGCAATAGCCTGTATCACTCTCCTTAGCCTTCCAATAGTCCTTTTTCTTCTTGGAGGTCGTTTTCCGCAGCAAACCGTCCAGTTTCTCAAGAACCATATAACAATTGCACAAACCAAAACAACTGTAGCGATAAAGCTCCAGTGATGGAAGTTGATAAATGAAAATTCGGATTTTATAACGCTCTGGTCATTTTCTATGCTCTGAACAGGCTTGGAATTGTCGGAATTAGGCGGAGCTCCACCACGTCGTAGTCGAAACCAATTATTAGTATTATTTGAATCGGATCCCAGTGAATTCGCTGCTGCTCCAATGTTGTGTGCTTCCATAGGTATCAATTTTTGTATTTTATAAAAATTCCTGTACAGAAATTCATAAAAAAAAATTTTTTTCACATTAAAATCAGCATCGAGTGTTTACTCACGTTGGGGCAGACTTGTTGAGAGGCACTGGGGCTGCGAGATGAGCTACAGGACACGATGGAAACGGACGATATGATTTTACTCCATCACTTTCAGAGAGTAACACTTTACTGTGTCGATGCAAATGATTTCCATTCATTCGTAAGGGTAGTTGTCCATTTTCCAACTTTGTCGACAATTCAGAAGACTTGTATTGTGAATTTTTACCATCGATGAAAATCGAAGGTACATGACCCGTAGACGTGTACTCCAAAACAGCATCCAGCATCCAAAAACAAGGTGCTCCTGCCGCGGATTTTACATCTGCAATTTTTATAAACTTGAAATTTTTTGTTATATATTGCTGATCTTGCAACAAAGTATAAATCAGATATGTACTTTTATTAATTCATTTAAATCAGGCACTAATTACGCAAAAATTTGGCAAAAATAGCGAATGTATTACTCACTGTACGCCTAGATACGTCTGCACTCATCGAAAACCCGGGAAGAACTGACTTACGTGGCCGAAATGTCGACAGTATTGATTTTTCACCGATATCAGTATACGTCAGAGATATCAAAAAGCAATTATAGATAAAGCCAGGCTTATCGGATTTTCCCACAAAAACTGACAGTTCTTCCCGGGTTTTCGGCCAGTATAGACGTCTCCCAGCAGTGACTGTACATTTTTTGCCACTTTGCTAATCTTTACATAACATTAAAATATACTTTTTTATCAAACAGAAAAGTGAAAAACTCACGTGTCTTCAAGTGACTGTCATCAATACAATTAGAGTCTCCATATATCACAAGTCTTCCAGCTGCATTGCTGGATTTTTCTCCATTATTCTCTTCATCAAGATTTTCTCTATTCTCAGAATAAGCTTTACTCTGAAATAATCCGAGAATAGGAACAAATGTCGAGGCCTCGGATTCCTTGCCTACGAGTAACTCTTCGCCCTGGTCGCGGAGTTTTGCCGAAAGAATAACTCCGCCAGCGGGAAATCGGGCAATTGTCGTTCCAGATGCAAAAATAACAGACTCATGCTGTCCCACAGTAAACTGTCCATCTCTCACCGAGTCTCCAAAGGCTATATTCCAGTTGGGAAGCAGCAAATCATTCAAAGCCGGAACATTAGATCCTCCTGTGTCTGGTACCCACCATTGCCGCGTATTTTCATCATAAAATTTAACTTTCCGCATGACCGTAACATTATACCAGTCGGCAAACACAACAACAGACAATCCTTCCTCTTCGACATCGTCCTTCAACTTGACAATCTCCTCGGGGAAAAATTCCTCCTCGGAATCGACAATTAGCAGTGTTCCATAGTGTTTAGCATTGAAGCAGGTAAACGGCGAGCCCAATACCTCCAAGTAATACCCAGCATTGCGCAAATGCTGATACATCTCTTTAAAATTCGTGTGAATATGATCTCCATTCCAATCGAGTGGGTCATTTTTCGCTCGCAAATCGTCTCGTGGCAAATAGCCAGGTGGATATCGCAAATTGTGATACTGATCCCACAGTATTCGTTTGTGTCTCGGTGGTGTTGGAATAACTCGAACTCTCAGCGGCAAATCAATGGTAAAATTTCGAACATTTTGTTCGCCTGCACCGGCAGGAGACTCAACAGTGAGTGTAACATGACCATTGACTATACCCTGCCAATTCGCAGCCACCGATGGCACAGTCACCGAGACAGCTAGCCAGCCCGACCATGGCCAGAGGACGTCGCTGTATGTCAAGGACACATCGATCTTCTCGCCATTACCCTCGTTCATGTACGGATGCCAAGTTACCGTTGACACATATCCCGTCACTCCTAGACCGTTGACAATCGTAACATTTACGATGGTCGGCATGGCGGTGTGGTAAAGCGCTTGAGTGCAGTAAGGCCACATGTACTGACACTCAGTGAGATCAATATAATTGGGACTGAGCGTGACAGTCGGCGTATAAGACAGTAAGTAGTCATACGCACGATGTAAATCCAACTTTCCCGCGCCTTGCTCAAACATTCCTATTCCCGGTAGACGCGTGGCTGAGCTGAGAAGTGCCTGCTTCATACTGGCCGGTGTAATGAGTGTTTGTTTTTCTCCAGATTTGTCTTCAACGCCGATAAATCCACTGGCAAGCAGAGCCACAGCCCCAGCAATCACTGGACTGGCTACCGACGTGCCGGAAAGTGTTCTGCAGCCGCCGTTGAGCGCTGTCGCCCTCACGCCCGAGCCATAAATCACCAAGTCCGGCTTCAAGCGTCCATATCCACTCGGCAACTCCCATGTGGTCATGCCCCGCGATGAAAAGCTTGCGATTTGATCGGCCCAGTTGATGCCTCCGACGCCAATCACGTCCATCTGATCTGCTGGATTATTGTGCGTGCCGTAGAGCGGCCCGTCGTTGCCAATGGCCGAAACCATTATCACTCCGTTGGCCGTTAGTTCCCACACTTTGTCGACAAACGGGTGGTCCATAAAGTCGGGTCCGCCAATGCTCAGATTCAGCACAGTTATTTTTGATAAAATTGCATAGTTAAAGGCATCTAGGAACCAAGAGGTGTATGAAACCTGTTCGTTGGTGAATACACGGAATATATGAAGCTCTGCATCGGGTGCAAATCCCAAGCACTCGCCTGATGATGACGCTATTACTCCAGCCACGAATGTACCGTGACCCAATCCATCCTCCAAAGTCTTCTCGTTCGTCCAATTGGTTCGTTCTTTGATATTTCGAAAATGTGGATGACTCGAGGCAAGTCCCGTGTCAAAAACAGCTACTTTCACTCCCTTGCCAGTGATTCCCCTGCTCCAAAGAGCATCTGCTTGGACTATTGACGTGATTTGACGAGGAACAGCTCGAAACAAACGTCGTGACACATGACCGGGAGGCCGCCAGGATTGATTGTTTAACGTGTTGATTTTTCTTTTAATTATTTTGTGCTCCGTAACGTACTCCTCACTTGCATTGGTGTATTTGAGGCTTCTTTGCACGAGTCTTTGAGGTGTCACTCGTTTCACTAGTGGATGATCGCTCAAAGCGTGTATTCCACTATGACTGTCGTCACTTTCCGCAAGACGAACAACGTCAAAATCACTGGGATAATTGCTGGCAGGATTATTACGAGCTAAGATTTGCCAGCTTTTAACTTTTGATGAGTTTAAAGCTGCTCCTATATAGCTTTGGCGTGAGTGGGGCTTGTAGTAGCCCCTGAATATCACAATATACTCATTTAAAACAATTGTTGATGAAAACTCCACTTTTATAATTTGATCCTCCTGTGTCGAGTTGCATGATGAAGTGCTGTCAATGGTCGATTGTTTATAATCGTGAGTTGTACAAGTTGTAGAGACAGTTAGGAGTAATAAAATACACCATGGAGATCTCGGCTTCATAATAGTGCTCTCTGAAACTAAAAAAAAAAGATTTATTGATACATAGGATATAATTGTAAACATGAGTGACAATGTTAACCTAAAATGTGCTTACCTATAGCCGGAATGAGGCAATCATTCGCAGCGTAAATTTCAGATGAAGCTTTTATTACGTATTTTTGTTTGAATCACGCATTATAGGTGAACTCTGAATGTCGTGCATTTTTTTCTCTTTGCTCGGCTACTTGATAAATTCTTCAAATAACATCAACAAAATGCTCCAAAATTGAAGGGAGATTCAATACATACGTATAATAACCTAATGGTACTCATTTAAAAAACAAAACATAGCGCACTGTTAAAAATACAATTAATAAATAATATACTACAAGACAATACGATAAAAAAAATTCATCACACGAAAAACATAAAACTCATTTTTCACCACTTTCTTTAACTATCAACAAAGCAATTGACATATATTTAGAATACCATCGCTATAATTGGCAACAACGCTCAATTTCTGAATCATCGACGGTTGATATGGAATTATTTGATCCCCCCCTGGGAGAGGGGAGAGATTACGCTTAACACTATCCAATCGACTGCAGGACATCCCCTCCCAAAAAAAAAAAATTTTCTCTGCGTCGTCGTGATGTCGTCCCCACTCGCGCGATCGTTGCGCGCCAAAACTCATCACTTTAAATGCGCAATCAGTGTTGTTGCCGCCGTGATGACAGAGTGAGATTCATGTAGATAAATAAGAGTTGCTCAATAAGTCACATAACAATCTCAAATCGTTGCTATCAGTCACAAAATAAGTCTAAACACACAAAATTCCTCTAAACAATAAATACTAAAATGAATAAATGTAAAAACGAAAATAAGTAACATTGGTGATAGTGCTGACTATTGTGATTTTTATATAAAAAATTGTTTAATCTGGTGAATTAATTTTTAAAAATTATAATTATAGTTGAGAAATAAGGCCACTCGTTGTAAAACAAAATGATGTAAATTTATCAGTATAAAACAAGTTTTTTTTTTACGAATTTCCAGAGTCGTGACATGCACTCACACGGATTGCGAATTATCACTCAAATGTTAATCAATATATGTATCTTATGCTCGTAAAAACGAAGAGGGGATGAGACTGCTCTGTGTACGTATGTGGAAAGCATTAAACAACCACACTCTGTGATACTCAACAATATTATACATCAGACAACCCAAGACTCGACAACATGAATCATCAATGTGTGGTTTATTTTCTTTTTTAATACTCGCTTTGTCTGGACTGAAAAATAAACGTAAGTATAAAGATTACCAGTAACATCACGGCTGCGAGTGGCGACCCACAAAGCCGACGATGCCGATTCTCGCCAACTTATCTCGTCGCTTCAGCCTGTTAACGACGGACGCGAAGCCAGACCCACCGCGAACGATACCGACAGAAAACACTCACAATCTCCCACGATCAAACTCCATCCCAGCCAATCAATCAAGGCCGAATCCTGTTGACTCAAACCATCATGCCGAATCTCCGCTCGAGGAAGAAAAAAACAAAGAGCCGAAAAAAATCCGAACAAAAAGGAAGTCGCCCAGCCAGAATGGTAATGGCGCCGTTTATTTTAACAATAAACCTAACCTTGAATAATTGATTAAAATTGAATTATTTCCAGCAACAAATGTTGTCAACTACAACATTGTCAACTCTTCCGGAGTCAAAATAGGCGCGACAACAACCTACATTTGCAATATAAATCACTGCGACGGTGAAAAAGTAGGAAAAAACCCTTCTAAACCGGAGTCAAGGCCAATGCCACGACATATCGCGGCGCTTAGCACATCAACGCGGGAATTCACAATTGCAGACATGCTTCGAATAAAATCGCACGTTGGCTCAACGTGGCGGGAGGCTTTTACGTCACTGGGGTTTTCCCAAGGCCAACTGGACCAGTTCGAGGAAAATTACAAAGCTAAAGGCATTGACGAGGTGAATCAACGCGTGCCTTTCAGTGGATTTACCCACAATTTTGTTTTTTTTTTTAGTTCCAAGTAATATTCGCAATTTTTTCTACTTCTCTCAGGTGATTTACCAGCTGCTGTTGGATTGGAAGCAGGCCAACGGTCGCAATGCACATCTGGGAATGATTGTCAAAGCCCTCTGGGAGGCTCAGCAGTACGATTGTGCTGAGAAACTTACCCAAGTAACATCGTGACTTTGCAATATGAAAATGGTTAAATTTTTGTTAAATATTGACACTTGTTATTGATTAGAGCATCTTTATATCGTACGAAGTGAATTTTTACTATGAAAATACTTATCGAAACATATGATACTTTGGCTCTTTGTAATAACACACACGACAAACAGCCTCCACCGCAGAAGCAGTAAGAAAAATACTCTTATCATACAACTTTGTCATAATTTACCTACCTTATAATTTAATTTCAGTTCTTAGAGCAAAAAACTGTGTTAATAATTTGTCAATTAGATGCACCGGTCGTTATTTTCTTCGGTGAAATTGCCGTCAAAGGTATAGCTGGAGGCGGGCAGGTATCGACGGAGGTCTGCTTGAAGAATATTTTTTCCTTGCAATTCTCGAACTCGACAAACATCTCGGCCATACTCTGATCAGCGTTGAGTGTTATTACAGGCGCTGGCAGAGAGAACAGTGTGCGATTCAGCAGCCAATCATCATGCACTTGGTGAATCTCCTCGAGATAACTCAACGACACACAATCCTCTTCCTTGCGCGCTCTGGCACGCATCCGTTCGTACACGATTTGCGGTGATGTCCGCAGATACACTGAAAAACAATGGCAATTATTAATTTACCGGTATTTTAGATGTTTCGCCATTAATTACCAATCAAGTCGACTTCAATGGGCGCATGATTGATGCACCAATCGTGCCACTGCTCTAGAACCGAAGCCTCGACGTCGAGGAGTCTTTTCGTACGCTTCATATTCTCAATGAAACAACGAGCACTGAAAACCGAGCGCTCCATAATCTTGTAAGGTTGAGTTGTGGCCATCGTGTGGCGCTGGAGCATCGTCAGCTGGACGTACGATTGAAAGAGGCAGGCATAGCGCCCTGGGTCCTTGTACATGAGGTCCTGCAACAGCAATGAAATGTCAATTCATTGGAGGTGAATAGAAAATTTTATCTTTAACAAACTTACCAGCAGATTTGCCCCTTTCACGTCCCTCCACAGGTCCACGGGCTCTTGAAGCACCAGGGTATTGTTAAATTGTTTGAAGTTGTTTAAAAATGTTGTCTTTCCGCTGCCGATGTTTCCCTCGATGCACACAGTAAATGGTCGCTTCGGCATTGTTGATAGGAGTCTTTTGGCAATACGGTCTGAAACATGTGGCCGGTTAAAATATCTAAATTATCTGACAAAAAGCTGTTGTTATCAAGATATTGAGCTTACTCATGGTGAAGAGCTAAGCAGCTTTGAATTATATACGGTTAAACACAGACTTGTTCA
Organism: Macrocentrus cingulum; assembly: GCA_002156465.1. Classification (NCBI taxonomy): domain Eukaryota; kingdom Metazoa; phylum Arthropoda; class Insecta; order Hymenoptera; family Braconidae; genus Macrocentrus; species Macrocentrus cingulum. The sequence goes on along the minus strand of MVJL01009078.1, from coordinate 117,164 downwards.
GGACGGTACACAGGAGGTACTCAAAGTTAAAGAAAAAAAGGTAAAATTTATGGATTCTAACCTTTTCTCTTGCTAGTCAAAGTCAGCCGTCCTTTTAATTAATAAGTTGCAGTTTTCCTGTGTAAAATGAGCTGTCGGTATGATCACACAACTCGACCAAGTATACGACAGTACGACACCTCGTTGGAGCTATGACGCAGGAAACACAGTCGACATAACCAATATACAACACGGGAAACGGTCAGTTCTTCGCGCGCAAATTTACAAAGGGGTAGCCATGATGAAATAATCCGTGCATTTGATTGGTCGGATATACGATAAGTGGTCTTATTGGTCGAAAGGAGTAAAATATGGCGGGAATCAGCTGGTATCCGGTCATTGCCCTCTCCTCACCGCAGTTTTGCCGATAAGGTAGGTCACATTTTTTCATTTATTGACAATGATTACACACACACACACACACACGCGTAGGAATAAGTGTGTACGCTTGAGGTTGGCAGAACTGCAGCTGTGTAAAAATAAGGTTATGTATAAATTGTAGCAGTTGGACATTTCAGCAGATGTATACACAAGACAATGGAATAATAATCATCTACTTCGTATGAATATACATATTCGATTTTGGTGAACTAAAGAATTAAAAATAAATGATGGAAAACAGTGGTGAAAGCGGTGATGAAAGTGGCCCACAAGGTGGTGGAAATTATTTTACCACTGGTGGAGTAGGAGCCAATTACATTGGCGTTCAATCCGACGATTTGGAGGGTATTGACTGTACTTTAATTTCGAATGTTGATGATTTATTGTTACAAATGCCAGATTTTCTCAAATAACTTTCATATACTTGATCTATTTCCTCAATTTAAAATCTTGAATAATCTAATTGAAATCTGAAATGATAAAAACTACAAAAAAACAATATACAGATTGTTAATAAATATGTTACTTTTTTATGTATGCGAAATTAAATAGATTGAAATTCTTTCAGATGATCCAGAAAATACCGATGACTCAAATCACGGAGGTGGTGATCCTCTACACAGTGGAGTTGGTGGACCTTCAGGACCATTACGGGAGCAGGATCGATTTTTACCAATTGCAAATGTGGCAAAAATCATGAAGCGAGCGATACCTGAAGCAGGAAAAATAGCCAAGGATGCGAGAGAGTGTGTTCAAGAATGTGTATCGGAATTTATATCATTCATTACCTCTGAAGCAAGTGATAGATGTCATATGGAAAAACGAAAGACAATCAACGGAGAAGATATTTTATATGCAATGACGACGCTTGGCTTTGACAATTATGTTGATCCACTTAAACTTTATCTTCAAAAATACAGAGAGACGACGAAAGGTGACAATCCACCGAGTTCTACATCGTCAACGGGTAACGGTAAGACTGAACAATCGGGCGCCTTGTATGAGGAACAATTATATGCTATTACTGCAGCAAATGCCTCAACTTCAGATACTCCCGTCATCTATACTTATTCAACGGCCGAACAGCTGCCATTTTAACTCTCTTGATTGTCCGGATTTGGACTAGAAGGCACAAAAATGCCTCAATTGATTATTCTTTTTTAGCAGCGACTAAAAAATTTTTTTTTTTTTTTCATTCTCATAAGACAAATATTCTATGACCTCGCGGTAGATAATTTATAAGTAAATTAAATCTGGATTTTTCAAAAGAGACATTAACAATAAGATAAGATAAGATAAGATAAGATTTCTGAATATAAATGAAAAAAAAAAAATTCGAAAAAATTTGTCAACATTTTATTATATATCACTGACGTTCTACTAAAGTAAATTCAACTAAACTATTTTTTGTTTTTGTTTTGTTTTTTTTTTTTTTGTGTTTTTTCTTCTTCATTATTTTTATAATTCAATGATATTATTTTTCAAATTTATGTCAAGATAAAAATCGGACTTGAAATGAAAAATGAATCAGCCAAACCCCAAACTATTTATTTATTCTCTCCTAGACAGGAACAGGCAGTAATTGTATCGACATTTCGTAAAATTTCGTAGAAAAATTTTACCATTTCACTATTATGGACTTATCATATTTAAGAAATACTTGCAAAGATATTTTTTCCGCATGTGAGTGTCTCTAGGTCTTGTCACGAATTTTTTAATTTTCATATGTGTGCATAAGACAAAATATCCTTCTCACTCTGGCAATTGAGCGGGTGAGAGAAGAAGCTCGTGTCCCTTGAGAGTGTCAGAATGTGATGAAGAGCAGGGTAGCGGAGACATAGCCATCATTGTCGTGGTAGTTCTAGTCGTGAGTGTCGTTGTTTGATTGGAGCATTGAGGCAGCAGAGATGCACACTGTCTCGAGGGTGAGGCAAGTACTTTTTCTGCTTTGCGAACTTTCTTATTATCTACAATAACAATTCTGCAGGGTTTCCATTGGCAGTCGCCACCGCAGCGGCATAAACACAGACAGAGCAGGACGCGCAGGAGACAGCAGAGAAGACCGGCACACAGAAGAGTCGGACCGAGAAGTCGTAATTCAGGACTGAGAAAGCCCTTTTCACCTGTACCAACAAATGAGATAACTAGACCAAGAGCAGTAGTGCCTAAGCCTGCATAGAGCACGGTATTCATAGCAGCATTCATCTCAGGCCGTCTGCGCCCAGTCCAACTGCCGTCTTCGTCGTCCTCCTCGCTGCTTCCATAGCAGTAGCTCACATCTCTGATCTGGCAAACGAGAGGGATATCCAGTTAAAGTATTCCTCATTAAAAAGAGAACATTTTACCCTGTTTCTCTTCATCCATCGTCGATGTGCCTCGCACTGTTTCGTTTTATTGTATCCGTCGCTACGAGATCCGTGCAGCGACGATGGAGACAGGGGCAGCGGCGATGGTCGAGAGCATCCCTGCCACGCTGCTTTGCCTGGTCCCTGGCTGCCGCACTGTAACAATCAACGTAGATTAAGTGGCCGCAAGTTTGTCAAGTTTAATATCCAAGTATTAATCAATTGATTGAGCTATTGGCCAAGGTCCGTAGAATGTATTTGACGTGCTGAATAACTCGTCCGTGTCCTAATTATTCTCTATACTCTGATCGTTTTTTCCCCGTCGAGACGGTTTTATAATTGTTTTTTCTTTTTTATTAATTACTCACCCCGTAAGCGTACGATCTCGGGGGATATCGTGGAAGCGGTGGTATAAGTCTGGTCGCCAAGTTCGATGGCAATTCTCTAAAGTTTACGGCTTTACCCCGCAAACGCTGTTTATCACGTCTAATTAATAGAGCCGCCTGCATTCCGCTCATTCAATAATTAATATCATTGATGAAAAATAGGCTCCTCTCTCCGGCGCACACATGTATATGTACACTTGACCCTTGTTTTTATTTTTTCGCTTGTTTATAGTTTATAGTAACTGCCATTGAACTCTACAAGTCGGTAATATTATTAAACCTTGTATTAATATTTTAACTTGTGTTTAATGATGGCGATCCGCTTGGTTCGGAAAAAACCCGAAAAATGTATTTTAGATAAAAAAAAAAAATTGATATAAATACATATACATATGTTAAAATATGCATATGTAATTTGACGCCACCAGACAGCCAATTAAATGTGTGTACTTCCTAATATATAATTGATGCCGAAATTTTACTTTTGCTGTGTGCCAATATTTTTTTTAGTGCCTCGAATAACGCTGTGCATATTAAGTGAGTTGACTAAGCCTGCTAGATAAACTTAGAATACGGAATATAGAATCGGTCTAAGAAATTGCAGAGTAATTATATTTTTCTATTGTAAGCGGATAGGACCGGCTACAAAAAGCCCTCGAGGGCTAAAAAAAAAAATTGTCGAAAAAGCTTAAAAATTTTGTGTCATAAATACTCGATGCATAATACGGATTTCGCTCTACGTTTAAATGATATATGGTTTCTATCTATGACTTCTCAACTAGGAGATGAAGTAGTTTGGAGAGCTTTTATCAGTTACAATCGATAATAATCTAATTAAATAAATTTTCAAAGTCGCACGCGAATCCTGGATATCTTGAAATTAGCCTCAAGAAATTGAAATAATTTGACATAAGTTGGCATAGATCGTAAATTACCATTTTTTCATTGTATTAAATGTCAAAAATGTCACATGGAAAATTTATTTATTAATATTTTTCATTGTAATTGATAATACCTCCCTAAAATACTTCATCTCCTCTAGCTGAGACATGATATAGAAGTTATATCCTTCAAACAAAAGTCGAAATCCGCATTATTCATTGAAAATTCATGTTTCACGCTTTTTCGACAATTTTTTGTCTCTCAAGTGCCCTTAAATAATGTTGTTTACGGTGTATCATATAAGGACTACGTTTTTTTTCTATGTATACTATATATAAACTATACATAATTATGACACATGTTAGAGGAACCCACCTGAAACTCTGAAGTTGTAGGTGATACTCTGAGATCAAGGAAAGCAGAGGGTGGGAATGGAAAATTATTGGAATGAAGTGGAAGCGACAGAGAATTTGATGATTCCAGTGACAGGGGCGGGGGTGAAATAGGAAATTGGATGGGTGAGACGAGTGGGGTGAGGCGATAGGGGGTTGCTGGCTTTCCTGGGGAACGTCGACGGCGGTGACGGTGATGTTCGTGTGACGAGATAAATGCAGATGATGGCGGCGGTGCAGGAAGATACAGTGTAGTAGTAGTAGCAGTAGTAGTACTAGTAGTAGGTATGTGCGAGGACAAAAATTTTGTCGTGTATACACCCCGGCTAGCTTTGCTTGGTGCTTTTGTCCTCGATGATGCTGGTGGTTGAGGTGTAAATTGTTTACTCAGTTGCAGACGTTTCTGCTTTCTTCGACTGGCGATGCTGGCCCCACCCGCTGCTGCATACATCCTCTAAGATATATTTTTATTTTTTTTATTTTTCCGTGATTTTCTTTACTTCTGCAACTTTTCGCCAGCTTTAACGTCACCGGCTGTGATGATGAGCCGTTAAATATAACGCTCGGGCGTATTTCGGCATTCTGCAATATATATGTCAACACATATTTTCGATGTGCTAATATTTACGTGCCTACATATCATAGTTGAAGCATATAGTACATCATATATTATGCAATATTTACAGATTTTATTTGGTATTACCGAGTATTCAACGTTTTTTTTTCTATCTTTTAACTATTATACATTTTGTGTTTTTTGCAAGTATATTTCATCTTGAATATATTAATTTTTAAATAATTCATACATTTTCGAGTAATAAAAAAGTGTTTTTTTATGGTTTATTATTGAAATCGGTCAAATTTATATGAATTATATTATATAGAAAGATTCTAAAAGATTATGTGATAACCGAGATTTATTTTTGACTCGAGAGGAAGAGTATAATTAAATATTATTATGCGGTATTCTATGAGGTATACTTACAGTTATATATATGTAACAAGTTTTTAACATTTTGCATGTCATTATTAGGCAGGCAACTAATAACACTACATAGCATATATGCCCTAGTGACTTAGAAAAATTGAGAATATGAATAGCATGAGCAGAAAAAGCAAGTGCGGAATTGACCGATATTAGTGATAACTATCTATCACTTTTTATGGCTTCGCCAATGTAATAAAACGTTATAGAAAAATTTCCATCAGTTAATATTTGACTTTTGTACAATAAAACTCTTCATTTATTCATTTTATTATATTGAAAACAAAAATTAAATATATTCACAAATTAAAAACCTCCAAAATAAAGGAGAAATAATAGGATAAAAAAATTAACTGAAAAATTTCATCATCAATAAATCATATACTGTACAAGGGTCAAATCAAGCATGAAAATTCCGGTCAGTGGGTTTTTGAGGCATAAAAGCGTTGGTCTTTTGTTATGTATCTACAAAATATACCTAATACAGTGAAAACTCAAGGCTGGCTGGTGGTCCTGAATGTATGTCGCGCGATAATTGATTGACTTTGTTTTCATAAGTATACAATAATACAAAAACTATGTCATCAGATACAAATTGCAATACAGGTAAATAGAGAAAGGGATCGAAACAAATAGTCGTCAGTGATGATTTACACAGAGTAGCAACGACACGCAAACATCAGCAATATTAGAATCAGCGGAACAACGATGATGCCAATATAAAACACAAACTAAAAAAAAAAATATACATATGCCAGCATTAAGCCTGAATCACACACCGATAATTTTCCATTTTACACTTAATAAATCATGTTTTCAATTAAATTTTAACTCCATCTTTAATAAGATCTTCACAGTAATTATTGTTTTTACTGTTAAATACACAAAATCCTCTTGTCAGCGCCTGCACGCACCACCACATTTTTTAAAAGCAGATATAGTCCGTTTTTTTACATACAAATAAATAAAACAAAAAAATAAATAAATAGATTAAAATATCCACATATAATTTTTGATTTAAATTAATTCTATTCGACCACAATGCCGTTTATAACTGATGATGATGATGTTTAAATTTTTCACTTTTTCACATTTATTCAGACGGTATTTGCTAAATCTGTATAGAGCATCCACAAGCCGGGTTGTATAAAAAATTGTCACTTATCTCTTCATCTTTATGCTCTCGAAACGTCTCCATTGTAATAATAATATTGATTAGAATTTGTTCGCTTAGTCCGTAAATTTAAGTCACTGCGATAGTATATGTCAATTGTTGTTTAATTAATTAACTGTTAAAAATGTTGCGAAAAATCCGAGTCAACAATAATGACTGATGGTGTGCGTGGGCGCGAGTTCGCGGACAAAACGCTGGAATAGACGTCAAAATGCGACTGTCCAGGATTTACTGCTACCCCAGTTCTTTCTAAAACGTTGACTACAGGGGTAGGACACCCACCTACCCACCTCTATCCACATCATATCCCCGTCTGCGCTGTCTTCGCTCAGTCCAACCAGTCGATATTTTGCCATGCTCGCTACAATTGACCTTTCATCTTTATACATACCACCAACATATTGCTTTTTAACTCTATTGTCACGTGTGAATCTATCGTGCATTGACAATAGTTTCAAATACTATTAAAAGAGTGATACTTGTTTCATCATACATAAAAAGACGAGTAAAAAGTAATTAGTATAAGCACCCGGACATACCTCCTAAATTTACCAAATTAGAATATCTTGAAAATGTATATTTATCAGAGGGAGGGAGAGAAACATAATCATATATAATTTGAAAAGTCATGCGACTCAACACTGTGGTGTGTAGTATATTAGCAGGTAAATATTAGTACTAAGGGGAGAAAAAAATAAATATAGAGCAGAGACCCTCTCGTGCTACCCGTAAACGTGGAAAAACATTGGAACCAGCCCTCGAGGTTCCTTTGTAAACTTTTATTGACGAATCTTGACTTTAATCTTTTCTTTCAATCCTTAATAGTGCTGTGAATGTTTGAAAAAAATATCTTCTGTCGATATCAATGATATTCCGAAATTTGTATCATTTATATGACGTTGAAAAAAAAATTAATATCCATTCAGATACGAGAGGCTCGTATTTAATGAATGAAAATTAGTATTTATCCCTTTTACTTTCCTGAAAACATCGCCAACATAATGGATTTTTCCGTGAAACCGTATTATCAAGCGAAGCTACAAATAAAAAAATTTGTTTTACCACTGGAAATGAGCAGTAACGGCCTTCAATAATCGCACTAAAATGAAGCAATTAGATTGGGTTTTATTCATTGATCACCATATTTACAGATCAACTAACGATCCTGGGTACTCTCACAATTATGAGACGCCACTGTTTTAAATAACAATGCGAAATTGCATGTTTCCACCTATACATTTTAACAATGTAATGCAGTAATGCGACTGACTTTAAAATAAAAGGATGTCGAAAAAAAAAAAAAATCTATTAAAAGACACTTTTGCCATGAACTGCGACAATTTTCGCGTTACAGTTGAAATTCATAGCCCAGTAAGGAGAAAAATAAATAGAAAAAAATATCCACAAGTATTTTAATACGAATGTAATTGGCTAGTGTAATAGCTACTTTCCGGAAAGTTCAAGTAAATTTTTCTAGATTTATCAAATTATTCTTCATTATCCACACTGCTCATTGCTTTCAATTTCTTGTATTTAATGACCAATTGGTCTCTAGATGAAGACAATTTAGGCTACGCCATATTTTTGTTTCAGAGATGCTGGCATCTCTGGTGGTGGTGGTCGTGGCATACGAAGATAGACTTTTACGGCATCATAAATGAACCATTGAGCAGCAGTGAGAGTACCAATCATGACAATTCGAGGTGCAAGACCCTTCCACACACCTGCAAATCCAAGTTTTCTCAATACATCACCGGCTGTAGCTCCTTTCTCTTGATTCAATTTTGATACGACCTGAAAGTAATTTATTTATTATGAGCAACTCTTAGTAATTATTTTGGTACACGTGGAAAATCATGTATTTACCGAATCAGCAGGGTGAGACACCACAGCGCAGAAAACACCGGCAATATAACCAGCAGCAAAGGTGACAATAAGCTGCTCTCCCTTTGTGCACGTTTCACGTGGCTTCGGCACAACATATTTATACAAAAGTTCAAGCGTACGTTCAAAACACGCAAACTTCATCATTGTGTAGGGAATTTGACGGAGCCACAGAGGCACTAGACCTCTGTAAAATACTCCAATGCCCTCCTCTCCGTGCATTTTTGGCAGTGCTTCGCGAAGAGTGTTAGCATAGCCAGGCATAGTTTGAATACGCACCTAAAATCAATTATAAATTTGACATTGTCGTATTTTAAAAATATTTTTACGCTAAATTAATAATTCTTACTTTCGCAGCTTCCATAGGAGCTAGAGCAATGTCAGCGAAAAATTCTGCCGAAGCCGATGCAGCGAGATACAAACTAGTTCGGTATTCGTAGGACGCCTCTTCGCCAATCAAGTCAGAATACATGACTTTAAAAACTTCATAGAGACCAAATTTAAACATTCCCTGCATGGAATATCCAAAGAAGGTTGGAGCCCATCCCTTGGCCAAACCCTTCATACCAGCCTCTTGAAATGATACCTGCAAAAATATATAATATCAGCAATATTGTTCCTTAAATGTAGGATATATTTGATGAAATATTCCCGATATCTACCTTGAAGCCATTCACAACATTTCTGTACTTGGCTGGATCGACTTGGATTCGACATTTAACTAAATCTAGCGGAGTCACCATGGTGTGGGTAAGTCCACAGGATAAAATACCTCCCAGTCCACATAGCATAAAATATTTGTTAGACCCAAATTCGCAGCTATCTGTAAAAATCAAGAATTTGACAATTAGTTGGATTTAAATATAATCTTTCATTCAAGTTTTCCGATTGAATAAAATTAAACGTGGATGACCGTGGCATTAAAATAAAAAAAGAAAGAAAACAAATAACAAGTACACACTGTGTATTATTAGAATTTCGCTATTTCAATTGTTGGCAGCAGGTAAATTGGTAGACCTGATGTAAGTGAAGGTCACAGCAGTCAGCTGATCAATTCGATCTGAAACTCGACTGTGCATCAATCTCGTCTAAAGTCTAAATATATATATTATGTTAGCCTATGTAATCTCTTGTAGCCTTGACCTTGAAATGAAATGTAATTGATTAAACTATCCTCCATCGGTGTTGATCATTTTTCGCGAAAATGCACAATTTGATGTATGATGTATGACAAAATGGTTGCCATTACGCAAGGCTATTACTCCCGCATGTTTGCTAACCCAAGAAACGAGGAACATGTCTTCATAGCTAGAATTCTTATATAATACGCCCTTTATTGATTGTTTTATAGAAAGAATTCGTTAAGTATATTGATTTACTAAAAATCTAATCAAGAAATTAAATTGTACATCACATGACTAAACAAATCCACTTGCAAACCAATCACATGATTGATGTCATTGTTAAAGACATTGGTCCATGACCTTTTTTCTAGATCAAGACTTATTTTTAAGTCACTTTTACATAACTGCCTGCTTAAAATTTTTTTTTCAAAAATTACTACCAACTTGCTACGGTTTGTTAAGAAGCGGAATCACATGGGTTAATGTCAAATAAGTCCATTATTTGATTGAAAAAAATTGTTAACAATGATATATGGTAGCACAGATTGATAGTATGAAATATGTTACATGTTACTGGGCTTCATTGGTTAGAAAGAGGATATCGATTGTCAGAAGAAAATGGAAGACATGGTAATTGAATAATTGTAACTTACCACCGGTTGCCATGGAATAGGCTCCGATATTTCGTCCTGGAATAAAACTACTTGCACCCTCGCAATTTGCTGATGAGTAAGGTGTTAATGCCGAATTCATTTTGACGGCGGTTTCCGACATTGATGACCACATTTTCCTGAACCCCTTCAAGAGCCCGACTGAAATAATCCGAATTATTGCAATTAAACTGTGAGATGCTGTACAATATTATTGGTTATTTATAAAAGTCGATATTTATGTATGAATTTGATAGATAAAAATTTTATTCTGACCTAACAATTAAAGATGTGCAGGTGACTCTTGTCTGCGCGGTGCGGAAGCAGAGTGACAGCTAGAGACCTGCGGTTTTTAGAGAACAAAAGGGCAATGGAGATTCAGAACATGTGTGGTGCGTGTAGCACTCGAGCGCCTCTGCAGCAACGTGTCAAAACTAAAATATTTTTATGGAATCTAAAAATTTCGAATACTAGATAACGTAAATTACGGAAAATTTTCCATTTTATCTTCGAATTGAACTTGATTATTCCTCTCACATTAAAAAAAAAATCTAGCTTATAATTCATGCAAATGATTTTCCTGATTGAAAATTGGTTAGATCCTTATCTGGTCGCACGGTGGCAGCACCTCTTGGCAACAGTTTTAGCGGCAACATTTTATTACGTGTGTTGAGAGTTTTTTTCCAAAAAAAATAACTATTTTATACAAAAAAAAATCTTTGTAAATAGTAAATAACTTTTGAGATAAATTTAAGTCATTTTTCACAATAGAAAATTGTTTTTGATTATATTCCGGAAAAGACTCTAGCGCTACTACCGGGAAAATGTAGCAAAAATACACGAGTTACCGACAGGAGGCAAATTTCCCCTCCCCAGCGGTATTGGAGAAGGGGGAAGTAAACCTTTTCTGCGTGAAACCCGATTCGTGGTTCACGCGCAATCGCTGTAATGTAAGTAATGTACGTATACAGTCATTACGGATCATTACATGCTCGAGATTTGTTCATTTCGGGAAACTACGGGAAACCACGGGCCAAGTGGCATTTTTTGCACGTCTAATCCTCATTACATTTCTTGAATTAAAATTCATTAAAAAAATTAATTATCAGCTTCAATTTCCGTAGAAGGTCAATACCGATAATCAGATATTTATATAAAATTTTCATTGACACATCAATTGTAGAGGTTATACACTACCTCTACAATTTTCATTATTTCAGTGTGAACAACATTTTAATCCAATTCAACAGCTTTTAAATTTAAACGAAAAATTAAATCAATTATTTCTTCAAATAACCGTGAAACTGTTACAATTCCTAATTCAATAGATAGTTAACCTTGGTGGTTGTCAGTGAAGTGAACGCGAAAAAAAAGAGTCAAGATGGATTTCAGGTTCAACGTAAACAGACTTTTACCAAAGAAGATCAACAAGGTCACCCAGAGTCTGATACCTGAAGATTTCAGGGGCGATCGGCGCCAATTAAAGTAAGAGATTGACAGTCATTTATTTTATATTTAAAAAAAAACGTAAGTTTAGAAAATATTTCTCATCAACGTCAGAAAATGGTAATAATATTTATTTAATACCATTTTTGAATGATTCAAAATTATCGATATTTTTAAAAACCCATCGATTTTTTACATTTCAAAGAAATTTCATTATACGACGATTAATTTCTTCACGCGTATTTTTAGAGATGTAATATAATCTGTAACATATTAATAATTTTTTTAAGAATCAACGTCTGCAGCTAGATTTAAAAAAAATTGACATTTTCACGGATCAATAATCGGGCAATGTGTCATGGGGGCGTGTTCAAAGGCCATGGGAAAACATAATGTTCCAAACTCATGCAATCACGATTTAATTACCATATACGGCCCCTAATAAACTCCTCTGATTATCTCTTAAAAATATCCTAACAATATTTTATATTTTGATTGTTTGACTGAGAATTAAAATTCCTTATCGTTGAGAGAAAACTGCGTGGAGACTTTCTGCTGTATTAAATTATAAATCATGAGTTTTTTTAACTCGCCTTATACCCATATTCTCATGATTTGTGGGCCCGTTGATGACTCATCTTATTTGTACCAAGGAAAAACAACGAAAGGATTCGCAGCGCTAGAATATAAACAGCGGGAGTTTTCAACCGACTGAGCATGACGAACGTGCTGCAACATCCGTTGTTGTTTTTTCTTTTTTATATTCTTACCTGAAGAATCTCCTGAAACAGAAAATCATATCTTTTATATCTACTGATCTATACAGCTGCTCTAAATTCGTGACACATTATCCTACTTTCAAATAATATTAAATGAACGCTAACTGGGGATAAAAGAGCGCTCGTCCATAGATATGCTTATTGATTAGCATGTAAATATTTAAAGGAAAGTATATTATTACACTATTGACAGGTGTTTTATAATAAATGACCGTAATGCAGTGAAATACCAAGTAATATTATTATTGCGTTATTCATATTCATGTCTGAATCAGCATGTTTCTTATGTAGAAACTTTCTATTATAATGTTTCAGCATGTTTCCTCAGTCTTTACAATGATGATTCCTCTTTTTACACTCTTTGTCTACGAAGACCGATCTGAAAGTAACTTTCATATATGAAAAAAAAAACGGCATAAATTTATAATTTCATGTTTTTACAGTTGCAACTTTTCAAATAAAACATATTTAAGAATTAATATGTTTTGAAATAGTCAATATAATTATTGTTTGTTTGTTTTTTTTTCAGTGAGTACCAGCGGCTGCTCTCGAGAATCCTTGATGATATGGGAGAAGCATCGGCAAAGGCCCAAGGTCTGAGTAAACCAATTACAAGTGCAGCAAAACTCCGAGATACAAACCATGTAGTTTATATTCTTGTGGACAGCTCAGCAAACGGGTAATTAAATTTTTTCTATCATAAACATTTTTATTTCTTGGTACCTTTATAATTAATATTATTTATTTTTTAGTGGTCTTGGTAGTGTACTGGGAATTTTAAAAACTGGTTCAAAGAATCTCTTTTTATTTGATGAGAATGGTGCTCATTATCAACTTCAAGCAAAATGCGTACTTGATTTTTACGTCCACGAGACTAAAAGGCGAATGGGTCTCGGAAAACAGCTCTACGAGTACATGTTAAATGTTAGTATTATTACAAAATTCTTTTTTTACTGTAGTATAAATTTTTTAAAGTAGATGAAAGCCCTTAGTCTAAACCTACCAATCTCTAAATCATCTAAAAAACCATTAAAATCAAGTACAACATTAATAGACACGTATTAATGATTTTTTTTAGCTTGGGAAATTGTATTAATCAACTCGAAATTATTTTTTCTAGGAAGAACGAGTTCAACCTGGAAAACTTGCTATTGATCGACCATCGGAAAAATTCTTGCAATTTCTTAACACACATTACGGTCTAACCGGAATAATCCCTCAAAATAATAAATTTGTAGTTTTTCAAGAATTTTTCAACGGCGGTAAGTGATTAAAATAACATTAAACAAATAACCTCCTGAAAAATGAAAAAAAAAAATTTTAAGTTATCAGAAAATTTCTCATTTCTTGTGCCAGAATTCACTGGAATTTTTTCTATAAAAGTCAAAACTTTTACTTATATCATTATTATATATTTTAAAAATTTATAATCGCTATAAAAATCCCTAAAAAATAATATTTATTTGTTTTTTTTTCCAACTAGAAATTCAAGACCTCGGTACTACCAAGTCGTTAGCATCTTACAGCAAGCCGTCATCACCTTCAAGGTATATATGGATAAAAAAAGTGTTATTTATAATGTATATAATTCGATTCACTTGACATAAATAACACTTATTACAGAAATGACCACTCTACATTGCATTCCGCATTGCCTCGCAGTGCTTATGGTCGATATGCCGCCGCTCGACCACCCTGTTCTATGGCAACTGTAAGTAGGATGACACTATCAAATCTATATTTGACAATTGATAAAAAAATTTTACTGCGAAAAAAAAATATCGAGGCCAAAGCAGATGAATCGACGTATATCAAATCTCATTTTTTTTCTTCTAGATTATACATAATAGTCCACCTTTTAGCCACGCAACCGAACGTACGGGGTAAGTAAATAAAGTGGAAAAAATAGCGCTGATGCAGAAAATTGTCCGATCTGCATTTATGTTGCACATGTCATTTTATTTTATTTTTTTTTTTTTATTTCCGCGCTGCTTTCAGAGGCTTTAAAAATTATTAGGTTGTAGATCACCTGATTATATGCTTTAAAAAAAAGAAGATATTTATCATTTATTTGGAGAGCGAATTAAACAAATTAATATATAGTGTATACACGCCGTGAAAAGTATTTTGTTTGCATGTGAATATTTTTATAAATTTCAATTTTTTTTTTAATATTTAAGCCTTTTGTTTAATTTATTGTAATATTACACAGCAATAATTGTCATATATATGTGTTGATTATTATTTAACACCTGTTTCCCGCTTTTTAGTCACAAAAATGTACACTGTCTAACTGTAAACCAAGAAATAGTTGTCGCGAACTCCAATACGCCCTTTGTCAACTAATTTTTTAGAAGTGCAACACCATCTAGCGATGCTAATAAACTGGAGCGACCTCGCTCGTTGAGTCTTTACTCTGAAGAAGAAAATAAACGCCCATCCGGAGTGATGACACCGGCGCCCGTCCAAATTTCCGAGCACATTGTGATCAATAATGACGAAGTATCATCTGTCGAACCTGAAGAGCATGCACCTATCATGGAATCTGTGAAAAATGAAAAACCCGTATCTTCAACAAATCCAAAACCTAATCCAACTGCCCGTCAAAATTATACATCTGATCGTTCAGAAGAGAATAAGCCGTTATCAAATATTAAACCATCACCCTCATGCGCTCAAGAAATATCTGGTATTCGCAGTGGTCACTTGGATTTAAAATTTTATCATTCTCCTCTGTGGTAAGAGATATAACTCAACTGAAAAAGTGTAAAATCATTGCGAAATTCAAGATAAGCATTGATATCTATATATCATCATGGAAAAATTCTCTTCTCACTATTATTTATCACTTAAAATATATGTATTCTGTGATTTTCACCATTAAGTTCATATTTATGACATTTTTTAAATGTCATATGATTTACCTTCAGTGTAGGCACTCGCAGGTGATCACAATTCGTATTTTAGACTCTAGTGCTTATATACTCCACGTAAAACACACATTTTTCTATGTATTTAAAGATTAATTTATAAAATATAAATATATACGACGTAAATCATAATTATGTATCGATAATTAAAAATCTTGGGTAATAAAGAAACCAAAATAAAAATTTGTCATGTGCATCCATTTTAGAAAATATTTATTACATAAATGATATATAATCATTGAAGACTTATTATTAATTTAGGATGTATTTATCACATATTAATTTGTCTTGTTACAGTACTTTTCAACGATTATTTAAATGGAATATCACAAGATTTAAACATGATATTCCCCGCCGTCTAATTTTTCGTCCGTGAGCCAATTGATAAAATTAACACAAGTGTCACTCTCCAAATAAATCAAACTGATAATGATACCTTCTAAAATACCTAGTAAAACACCGGCCAGAATGTCCAACAAGTAATGCCGTCTCATGAGCAAGCGAGAGAGGCAGATAGACGTGGACCAGGCGATAAATGGTGGCACAAACCAAATTGGAACACTCCACGAGTTTATAAAAAAATACGTGATGAAAGCTGACCTTGATGCGTGGCCAGAGGGGAAAGAATACTTGTCAGGTCCGATTGCCATGGGATCATCGTTAACTGCTGGACGACGTCTCCTCGTTACAGCTTTAAGAACAGCAATGCAAACAATGTCGAGCAGTAGACCTAAAAAATTGGTTAATTATTATGATTTAATTCACTAAAAGACTATTGATAACGTGACTTTACCTATGTACAGATTTATTTGCATCTGATATAAATTTTTGTTGCTTAAAATCCAAATGAATGCTAGCCAACCAGCCAGCCAGACAACTCCATGAGCGGAAATCTGTGGGAGAAGCTCAATGTGAGGTTAGATTTTCTATATAATAATAGAAAATAACAAAAGGGACTTTACCTCTAGGACTTTGTAGTGGATTTTTAATTGTTGAAATGGAAGGTATTTTTCAATCCATCTGACTATGCTGTCGGACAAGTATGCATCCACTGCTAAGCATTTTTTTAATAAACTTGGTACGTCACGTTTCTGTTGGTCCTAAAAAAATATATAAAATGAGTGAGAAATGTAATGATGTACTGACTTGATAAAAATAAGGATGTACCATCTTCAATCTCAGAAAAAAACTGTGATTATCAAAATTGATCAAAATATTTCTGACTGCATTTTTTCACACACACGAACACGGCCGTTATTTTATTTTTATGTTTATATATATGCATGTGAGCAGCTGACGGCTGGCGATGACGTCACGAAAGGTTTTGGATAGCAACTGTGCATAACCTATAAACATTTCGGAGTAGCCAGAAAAAAAAATTTTCAGTGATAACTGATAAGTAAATAAATTCTTGTAGAAATGCCTAAAAAAAAGACGGGTCAGAGGCGAAAGGCCGAAAAACAAAAATTGCGTCAAAAAGAAATTCGAACGGGTAAAGATCAATTGGATTTGGCAAAAGTCCCTTGTAATGCAGTTATGGTGAGATATATTCATATATTACATTTATATTAATAAAAAAAAATGATACGAATTGTAATTACATGTTTTTGTATAATAAGGAATGCGACAAATGCGGTAAAAAACAAAAAAGCCGAGCATTTTGTTACTTCTGTTCGAGTGTACAGAGATTGCCCATGTGTGCTCACTGTGGGAAAATAAAATGCATGTTAAAAACTGGAGATTGTGTAATTAAACACGCTGGAGTCTTCACAACTGGTCTGGGAATGGTGGTATGTATTGAAATACTTTTTTCTTAGATGCATTTGTTGATATCAGTGTTAAAACACTATTATATCCTAGGGAGCAATATGCGATCACTGTGAGGCCTGGGTATGCCATGGACGACGATGCTTAACCTCTCATGCCTGTACTTGTCCCCTGATGGATGCAGTGTGCCAGGAATGTGAACGAGGCGTATGGGATCACGGTGGAAGGATATTCCGGTGCTCATTCTGCGACAGTTTCCTCTGTGAGGACGATCAATTTGAGCATCAAGCTTCCTGTCAGGTGCTTGAAGCTGAAAATTATAAATGTAATTCAATTTTTAATATTTTCAAAGATCTTATCGAATTTTCGCGACTATAATTCGTATTTTTTCAGGTCAATCATGCAATAAATTGGGCCAATATTCTTGCCTGAGATGTAAAACATGCTATTGTGAGGATCATGTGAGGAGGAAAGGTTTTAAATACGAAAAGAACAAGCCTATTCCCTGTCCAAAGTGCAGTTATGAGACTTCTCAAACGAAAGATCTCAGCATGTCAAGTAAGAAAATTAATATAATTTTTATTTCTCCATAAAATATTCTTCTATAAACATTTGTTTTTATATTTCATTTACAGCGAGAAGTCACAAATTCGGTAGACAAAATCAAGCAACTGGGTACGATTCTGATGATGGTGCCAATAGCTACGATTATGGTCAAGGAGGCGGGAGCTATAACGATGCTGCTAATTATGATTATGAACATGAGGATGATGACGACGATGACGACGAAGATTATGACGAGAATGAAGACGACGAGGAAACATCCAGCTCGGATGCTGATGATGATAAAGAAAAAAATGTTAAAAATTCCTAAATAGAATTTTTACTGTTGACTTGGAACCATCGAGAAAAACTTTATTATACATCAAATTATAATCATACGCGAGTCTAAGACTAAAAGGATGTAACTTGCTAATATCTCAAGAAGGATGCAAATTAGAGAAATATTGTTGAAGACCTTTTTTGTAGCTTATAAAATTCTCTACAAAAAAGGTCTCTTGAGAAAAATTACTATCTTTAATCTTTGTGACAATATTTTGATTTAAAACAGCGAGATAATTGTGTACATAAAAACTCTTGGTTTTAGGCATGCGCGTATAATGTATACAATGAATTTATATAAATTCTATTGCCGAATTTAAATTGATTAATTACTTTCAAACTTCAAAATTGTTTTTTTTTTTTTTTAATATGAATATAATATGAATAATATAAAAAGATGGCGCTCATAAAATTCGATAATATTACCGACTGCGGATATTCGTCACGATTTGCAGGTGTGTGTGTGACGTGTATATATATATAAAAACACTGTGCATTGCGAATAAAATATCGAGGGGCTAGAGGGGAAATTAGGACATTGGCTCTCTCACATCTTTATTTGTTTATTCAGCAACGTCAAGGTAAATTACATAATAAGTAGTGAACTATAAACTAAACTAACGGCGCAAATCACAAACTGTCAGTTTCATAAATGGAATGAGAAAAAGATGAACAGAAGAGTGGCGCGAAATTAGTGTAAATTTTCATTGTATATACAAAGAAGCTTTTCGCGATTGTTTTTCTACTGCCATTATGTGTCAAAATTCAACAAATTAAGATAAATTTATTCGTTTATTGTGACAGAACGACGCCTCTATCATCAGCACGTCGTTTTACATCAACAATTAGTGACATATTATCAGGCAAAATTGTGTGTATTTTATTATAGAAAAAACATAACCAATCACTGATGAATTGTCTCACGATTGGTCGATTAATCTTGATTATTTCACCGCTTTCAAGCAACAAGGTTAGTTATTTAAGTGTATTGAAGTTCATAGGCATTTAAGTAAAATTGCATCAACTTCGCAACGTCACTACAAACAGCTTGTTTCTGTTTCTACGCACAAGGTCAGTTATTGTTAACAAGCACCTATGAAAAATCCTCAAATATTGAAAAAAAACAACTCTAGTAACTCAACTGAATACACGGTTGCATTAATATTAATAATCCAGAATTTTATTGTTATCAATAAACGACTCTATATATATCATCGTGTTTTGCAGATTTCCCGTCAAGGGGACAACCACACGCAGTAGTTTAGAATCACAACATCCACATCTAACCAATAGCAAATTGAGCAATGAGTTGTATAAGGTGTTGCTTGTACAATACAAGATCTCTAGTATCAGCCAACCATGTTACACATCATTGTGAGTATTAAAAAAAACCTTTGAGAATAAAAAAAACCTTTAGATAAATATAAACAATGAAATCACATGACTTGCAGTACATAAAATTGCACGCGTGGTCGCTTCAAAGTCATTGGTTACCACATCTGTGCTGTCAAAAGTACCCAGTGAGCCCACACCACCCAACAAAGATATTGGAAGCTCACCAACTGGCACTATAGGAAGCAGTGGAAGCGGTGGAGGAAAAAAGAATACCTTAACATGCCCGAAATGTGGTGATCCTTGTACACATGTTGAAACATTCGTATGTAAGTACAAAAATCGACGAAAAAAAAGATTAATTGAATTTAAAAAAATCAAACCTGATCTTAGCATCAACGAGATTCGTTAAATGCGAAAAGTGTCACCATTTTTTCGTGGTATTGTCGGAGATTGATTCGAAAAGAAGTCTCAAGGAAGCCACAAGGACTGAAGAGAGTAATAAGCAAGGATTCTATCGAAAACCTCCACCTCCTCCTAAAAAGGTATTTTTCAATTTAATTCATTCAAGTAATTAAAAATCGACGAAACTAAATATTAAATCCTCCGCAGATTTTCGAGTATTTGAACAAGCACGTGATAGGCCAGGAATATGCAAAGAAAGTTCTCAGTGTAGCAGTCTACAATCACTATAAACGTATTCACAATAATTTGCCGGCGCAAAATTCCATGCCAGCCAGCGCAAATTCCGTTGGATCACAGGAGCTGAATCATCCATTTACTCACAGAGGTCCTAAATCGCGTAAATAACATTTTATATCCCAATTAAATGATCAAATTTTGACTGAGAACACCAGTATTGTCAGTGGAGACGACGTGTCTCAGTCTTCCCAGCGAGAATAACCGATAATTGTCACAATTAGTAAGCCTGAAATTTTTTTCCACAGATTTGCTTCATGTATCAAACATTGGGAGTCCCCTTGGCGTTGGATTCCAGCATGGACCCGGGGCAAATGAGCAAAAATCAAATGCCAATCAATCAGCGCCAGGATCTGATATATTGGACAGTAAACAACACCAGTTAAAGCTCGAAAAGAGTAATATTCTGTTACTGGGACCAACTGGTTCGGGAAAGACTCTTCTAGCCCAAACTATAGCTCAATGCTTAGACGTTCCTTTTGCAATTTGTGATTGTACGACTCTAACTCAAGCTGGATATGTTGGAGAAGACATAGAGAGTGTAATAGCTAAATTATTGCAAGATGCTAATTATATTGTGGACCGAGCCCAAATGGGAATTGTTTTTCTCGATGAAGTCGATAAAATTGGAGCAGTGCCGGGAATTCATCAGCTGAGGGACGTTGGCGGTGAGGGTGTTCAGCAGGGAATGCTGAAGATGCTTGAGGGAACAATTGTCAATGTCCCGGAGAGAAATAGCTCGCGAAAACTTCGCGGTGATACGCTTCAAGTTGATACGACCAACATTCTCTTTGTGGCATCCGGTGCCTACAATGGACTTGACCGACTCGTTTCACGTCGGAAAAACGAGCGATATCTTGGATTTGGCGCGGCTCCAGCGTCTGAGAGTCCGGGGCGACGAGCAGCATCGCTGGCCGACGTTGCAAACATGTCGCCATCGACTGAAAGTGACAATAAAGAGAAGGATGTTTTACTGCGTCAAGTTGAAGCCAGAGATCTGATTGATTTTGGGATGATTCCGGAGTTTGTAGGCAGATTTCCGGTCCTGGTGCCTTTCCACACGCTTGACCGCGCGATGCTCGTCCGGATCCTCAGCGAGCCCAGTAACGCTATGGTTCCGCAGTATCAAATGTTATTTTCCATGGATAAGGTAGGTTTACGGGGGAATTATTCGTAAATTCAGGTGTGACACTGATTTGTCTGTGTTTTAGGTAAACTTAACGTTCACAAATGAGGCGCTAGACGCAATTGCAGCGTTGGCCATAGAGAGAAAGAGCGGTGCTCGAGGTCTTCGCGCCATTATGGAGACTGTACTGCTCGAACCGATGTTCGATGTCCCAGGCAGCGATATCGTGTCAGTTCATATTACAGAAGCGTGTGTTCGTGGCGATGACAAACCACAGTACATTCGGAGAGGCGACGCCGCGGAAGAAGAGCCACAAAAAGCTCAACAAGTGAACAACTGAAAATAGAAGAAAAAAAAAGGAAAAACTTTACGGCATATAAGCCCGTTAATCAAGCAAAATCTTATCTGATACTTTTCTTCCACTTAACACGTCCTACCCTTACAAAATTTTATATATAAATTATGAAGAAAAAAAATTATTTCTCCGCGATACTAGGACATGGGTTGATTTTTATGACTATCGAGTTTTTAATTCTATATACAGAATTTTTTTTTTTAGCTTGAAAATTGAAGTTGTAAGATTTCTCACTGAAACACACAACTTTTGGTGATAAATTATTTTTAAATTCGAGTATAGATTAAATAATGATTATTTGTAATATAATGTAAATAGATCATAGTTTCTTATAGAGTCTATGAGAGGAAAGTAAATGATGGTTCAATTGTCACTGTCGTGCACTCTTTTACGAGGCAAAGTTCTATAATCATATAAGTAAAAATCGCTCGAAATTTCCTCAATACTTTAAACTCACCAGAAACTCATCTATTACGATAAAATTAAAAAAAAAAAAAGCAAATAATCTTTACCGAGATGTTGATGTGATATTAGATGTGTGAAACACCCGACAAATTCTCACGCTCAATTACTGTGCGTTTGAGAGAGTCAATAAAAATCACTATAACAAATTTATCCAAGTAAAGAATTTAAAAATCAGTTGACTTCAATGCGTCTCAGATAAATTCGTATCTTTGAGTGCATGGATTATAATAAATAAATTTATATTATACGAACACTATATTTATAATAAATCCAACCTAAAAAAAACAAAGAAAAAAATTCTATCAATTGTCTAACCAGAAAGAAAAAAATGTACATTTTTTTTTTCTCTAGACTAAAAAATTTCAAGCTTCATTGAAGTACACGGCCTGCGGTGTTTTCGGTGCTTGCGGTTTTGGCTTTAATATCGTTCCAATTTCCGTCAGGATGTATTTGGTGGCTTTGAGCACGAAAAAGTGGATGCCAAATTGTAAAACAAGTGCTCCAAAGCCTTTGTACAGTCCCAAAATTCCCTCAGTACTGACAATCGTTCGGTAGCAATCAAATGCTCCGCTGTATCCCGTCAATAGTGGCAAAACACTGCGTCCAGTGTCAAGATCATCGACAATAGTTCGAGTACCTTGAAGATGCAGACGATGCACGATAGTTTCTAATGGATAAAATACCACATCAGCAGCACATATTGAAATTATTGTCGAGTGCAACTCGATATCTTGAGTTATTGCCTCGGATATATCTTTACTGTAAGCACCCTGGAAAATGAACGAGTTGAAAGTACGTTTACACTGATCCATTTCGATTTAAGTAATATTTACCAGTCGCTCTTGAGCGTGCCTCTCCTTTAGATGCATTGCTCGGCCTACAACCCCGCGAACAATCAGCCCGAACAAATATTTCGCTACACCGTAGGCAACATGTGGTGCCAGCAGGGCGTAAATCGGAATCAGCCTGCCCTTATTGCCGACTTCCAGCAAGCGAATCACTCCGTCACGAAATACATCAAGTATTCCCGGCTTCTCGGATGCAATCTCAGATTGTACAGTCTCTACGAGCGATGCTGAATAAAATGGAGCAACTATTGCTAGAGAAACACTGAAAATTTTTTATTGATAACGGAGTTTTAGAAAAATGTATGTAGTAAAATTACCATTTCAAAAGTAAATGTTGACCGACTGCTTTTACCGAACTCTCGCTCGTAATTTCCCTGCAAAAAATTTTTTTTTAGTACATTTGTTGAATTGAGATATTTATTTAGAACGTACTTGGGCCATGGAGTAATTTTTGAGAGAAAATCTTCAACTGCTAGTGCCATTCCTCGAACTAACAACGCTGATCCTATGCCTTTCCAGAGTGTATTGAGACTCTGGGTTTGGTGCAGCCTCAGAATCACCGGAATTAATGTTATTGGCACTAAATGATACGTACTTGCTCGTGGGTTCACTTGACACTGCCTCCTAAGGACAATGAAAGGGTGAATAAGAAGATTTTCTGTGATTAGACTGGCTAATGCACATCCTACTCCCACGGATTCTTTTATGGTAGTATCTGTAAGAAAACACTCAAGATTAATGAATAAATTAATGTCAGGATTATGTTTTATTCTTACCATTAGCAGGTGGACTAGTCTCTCCGGGTACAGACAGAGATGGAATGTCTGATGGTCTTATAATATCACGATTGTAGTATGACTCGGAGAAATTGTTATCAAACTGTCGCAGATCCAGTGGCCGACCTCGGTATACGCGATCATAGTCCGACATCCCTGCCATATCTATTTTTCGAGTAGATTTATTACGTTTTACCTACTTGTCATAGGTTACTTGAGGGCGAATATATTCTGAAATTTATAAAAACACATGGTCAAGTTTTATAAATCATACAGTGATTGTTAGTAGACAAATTAACATTGCTTTGAATAAAGTAGGGAAAATAACGTGTGTTTACATACTTGTACCGTAAGTTTTGCTCCATTGTCGCACATCCAAAATACTATCATATACCGATTGTCCGGCCTGTCGCAATCCCAAGGTTGCTGTGCTTGTGTGACTGTGTGTGTGTGGATCAGCTGTTTGTCGGAAAACCGCCCTGCCGCCGCCGCTCCGTTTTTAGCAGTGCAATTGAGCGCTCTAATTAAATCTGGAGATATAAATACACATGTAAAACGTAAAATATCATTGATTACAGCCGAAAGTACAAGAATCTATCCAATAGATATATATTTATACCGACTCTTCTCCACTTTTCATCAGCGGAGCCCTTTACCGTTTACGATGTTGTCATATATCGCCCATGGCACGCGCATGCTGGTCAGGAACAACAAAATGGCGGGCGGGTAATGGTAATGGGCAATTAAATGGCCGTGTTGTAGAGACATCTGCCGCGACCCCCCTACTTTCCATTTCCGCTCGACTCTCGTGTGCTCTCGTGCAGTTCGGCCTGCTTTTACAACGCTATTCCCACGTGTCCAGTGTAGTATTTTGAAAGGTCACGAAACTTCTCAGAGTGCAACCGTTTGTCTGTTTCCAACTGTTTTCTAATTCAAATTAATTCAAGTTAATCAGTGCTACTAATATTAATATTCTTTTTAATCCGCGAAATAGTGTTAAATTTCTTTGTCTTTCGCTCAACTTTTCCGTTGAACTTCTTCTCTTTACCACGTGGTTGATCTGGACGCATTGTGGTTCGAGAATTTCCTTCCTTGGGACCTGGAACGAGAAAACAGCGAAGACTTTCCATCTGTGTGTCTCCATCATCTCCAAGTTTACTTCGGCGCAATCACCATCACCGTTTTAGTACAAGCTTGGTCGTCATTCTCGCCTCGCTGAGTCTGCAGCCATCGAACGTTCTAGAACTGTTTTCGACGCCACCACTACCTACATGACCACGTGCTCGATGTGTACGCGCGAGTGGGACTGAAAAGCCACTCGTCTAGCATATATTTTTACCCTGCAATACAGGTATGACTTTTTCTCAGTTTTAGATTTTTCCTCCCTTATCCCTAATTTATCCCGTTTTTATTGATTACAATTAACAATTCCTGCTCGCAAGCTGGTGAACACTGCACAAACATCGTTCATAACCTATCCTGTTACACATATTCAATAGCCCATAATAAACAAAAAAGTATACATATATATGTGCTCTTTGAGCAGGAAATTAATTTTTCTGACAAATACGACGGCTGATTAAAAAATTTTAAGTTTTAGCAGATGGAATAATATACCGGTTGGTGTTCAACAAATTATCAGTATTTGAGAATACATATGCTGTATGCAGATACAAAACGTCGATTGAAGTGAAAAAAGTTGCTCGAATAATTCTTTAGTGAAGAAGTACGTGACAACTGACGATAATTTAGAGGAGGAAACCGTGGTGAAAAAGCGAAAAATTGGAGCAAAAGTTTCTGCAAAAAAATTGAAGAACAATAAAAAAGTAATGTCAACACATTCGCTATCAAACGGATGGCTTGAGGAGGAATCTGTACACATTGATACGAAATTACCTTTTGTACAGAACAATGTCAAGCTTGATAATACTTCCGACAAAAAAACTGCTAAAGTGTTGGCGGAATCGAATGCAAGGATGGAGAAGAAGACAGTAGACAAAGAAGCCACGAAAACTGACGACAGCAGTAAGCAAAGACTCGTTCCATAAATACCACCTCCTCCTAAAAAGGTATTTTCCAATTTATAATGTATTCTAGTAATTAAAAATCAACGAAACTAAATATTAAATCTTCCGCAGATTTTCGAGTACTTGAACAAGCACGTGATAGGCCAGGAATATGCAAAAAAAGTCCTCAGCGTAGCAGTCTACAATCATTATAAACGCATTAACAATAATTTGCAGGCGCAATTAGCACCAGGATCTGGTAAATCGGACAGTAAACAGCACCACTTGAAGCTCGAAAAGAGTAATGTTCTCTTACTGGGGCCCACTGGATGCGGAAAGACTCTTCTAGCCCAAACTATAGCTCAACACCTAGAAGTTCCTTTTGCAATTTGTGATTGCACATCTCTATCGGAAGTTGGATATGTTGGAGAAGACATAGAGAGTCTAGTAGATAAATTATTGCAAGATGCTGATTACAATGTGGACCGAGCCCAAATAGGAATTGTTTTTCTCGATGAAGTCGATAAAATTGGAGCAGCGCCGGATAGTGATGCGGGGAGGGACGTTGGCGGTGAAGGTGTTCAGCAGGGAATGCTGAAGATGCTTGAGGGAACAATTATCTATGTCCCGAATAAATATAGCACACTTCAAGTTGACACAACCAATATTCTCTTTGTGGCATCCGGCGCCTACAACGGACTCGACCAACTCGTTTCACGTCGAAAAAACGAGCGATCTCTTGGATTTGGCGCGGCTCCAGCGTCCGAGAGTCCGGGACGACAAGCAGCATCGCTGGCCGACGTTGAAAACATGTCGCCATCGACTGAAAGTGAGAACAAGGAGAAGGATGCTTTACTGCGTCAAGTTGAAGCCAGAGATCTGATTAATTTTGGGATGATTCCGGAGTTTGAAGGCAGATTTCCGATCCTGGTGCCTTTCCACACGCTTGACCGCGCGATGCTCGTCCGGATCCTCAGCGAGCCCAGTAACGCTATGGTTCCGCAGTATCAAATGTTATTTTCCATGGATAAGGTAGGTTTACGGGGGAATTATTCGTAAATTCAGGTGTGACACTGATTTGTCTGTGTTTTAGGTAAACTTAACGTTCACAAATGAGGCGCTAGACGCAATTGCAGCGTTGGCCATAGAGAGAAAGAGCGGTGCTCGAGGTCTTCGCGCCATTATGGAGACTGTACTGCTCGAACCGATGTTCGATGTCCCAGGCAGCGATATCGTGTCAGTTCATATTACAGAAGCGTGTGTTCGTGGCGATGACAAACCACAGTACATTCGGAGAGGCGACGCCGCGGAAGAAGAGCCACAAAAAGCTCAACAAGTGAACAACTGAAAATAGAAGAAAAAAAAAGGAAAAACTTTACGGCATATAAGCCCGTTAATCAAGCAAAATCTTATCTGATACTTTTCTTCCACTTAACACGTCCTACCCTTACAAAATTTTATATATACATTATAAATTATCTCTACGATATTAGCTAGGACAATAAGAGTTGATTATTATAACTATTAAATATAATGGTTCAATTTTCACTGTCGCGTACTGTTCACAGTGCAAATAAGTTCTATATAATTATATAAACAAATTATTCGAAATTGAAGTACGTGGCCTGCGGTGAGGATAAATATTGTATTTTGAATTTTCTAATCATCATATTCTGACTCTTTATAGTAAATTTACATTGCTTCGAATAAAGTAGGGAAAATAACGTGTGTTTACTTGTACTGTGAGCTTTTTGCTACATTGTCGCACATCGAAAATACGACATATACCCATTATTGTCCGCCCTTTCACAATCTATCAGTTCCAACACGTCTGCACATATTTGTGTCACCATGTGTGTGTGGATCAGCTGCGTTTGGTGTCGCTACCTTGCAGTTAGCGTTCTAATTAAATCTGAAGATGAAAATAAAATGTAAACATGCCGTTGCAAATAATTTTTGCATCAATGTGACGATTATTAGTCGTTGGAGCGTACATCACGTGGAAAAAAAAAAAAAAAAACAAGTTTTCTCCTTGTTTCCAACAGTGAAATATGCAATTTTTCGCAAATTAAATATGTATTGTTTTGAAAATTCGATTGGCAGAATACGAGATTGAGAAAAGAAAGCACAATTTTTTTTTTATAGAAAAAGGAGATAGAACGGCGCAGCTGCGTGGAGTGGGGCGTCGCGCGGAGAGGGGCAATCTCCGACCGGCCGTTCGGGCCGCGTCGCATTTTCTCGGAAACCGCCGTCGAGTCTGGACGCGTCGAGACGCGTCCACCGAGCCTAGCGTAAAAGTCGGCCATTTTAGAGTCAAGTTTGCATTTGCCCGCGTTTTTTTACGTACAAAGAACTCATTCTCGGTGTACAGTGACAGTGAGGTTCAGTGTAGTGAACAAAAGTAACATAATTGTGCAGTGAGTGATTTGGTGGCCACGGTCGCATTATCCCGCTTTCGTGCATATTTTCAGTGAGTAGAGTCGCAGTGCAGCGTCAAAAAAAAAAATCCAAGTGAGACAATAGACTGATTAATGATTTAACTTGATAGTTGCAACTTAATATTTGCCTAGTTTGCGTTTTGTGTCGTACATGTTGTCAGTGGGTGTAAAGTCAGTGCTGTGCGGAATAACGATGAAAAAAAATGAGCCGCGTCGTGCATTGTTCGTTCAATCTCTCTCGTCGTGGGATACATCATCGTCATCTCGCCGTCATCGGTGAGTCATGATTTATTTATTCCTACATGGAGAGATATTTCTGAGGGAAATTACTGAGCCATTCGCGATACTCCAGGACATTATTGTGCTCCGTAATGTCTTAGGAATATTGTCACTAGCTTGGTCATTTTTGTGACATGTCTCTCCGTGTAGGCTTAATGTATTGGCGACCGTTACTCAGCAGTCAAACTGATTTTGACGCAGAGTAGTGAGTACTGAGTGGTGTATTTATTTTTTTGTCCCTTCACTGCAACAATTTTCATGCATTAAAATTTTTTTTTTTCGTCAACTATTGATAACTTTTATGCAATTTTCATGCTTTTACTTGATATTAATTAATCTTAAATAGCAAAAATTTAGTTTAAAAATGCATGAAAAAAAATTATGATTCAAAATTTTTTTTTTTAGAAAACGCAATTATATGCTCCCGCAGAAATTAATTATGCTTATATCCTTATATATTGTATAGAGTATACACGCATAAATAAATGTGATTGAAGTAACTTGTTGAATTTTAGAGTCGAAAATGATAAAATTAAAGGGTACGCTAATTATTTCTGCCTTTTGTGATTATATTTAATTTTTTTAAAACTATTTTCCCCTATTTTTTCAGGATTTTCAGCGGGTAAAATACCTGCCTAACGTGCAAGTATTTTACTCTCAAGTCTCGTCGGATTTTCGGCGTGTGAAATCTGGCTAGACTTGCACAATCTTATCACCCGATCGGGGGTGACAATAGTACAGTTTGGGGGGAAAAATATAGGGGTACGCGAATTTTTTTTGCACTGTCGTTTGCGTCCTAGACCAGCTTATGCACCGGTGTGCATCGCGGACGCGTAGATTTTATAAGTCGAGTAGAGCCAGTATGAGTGTGAGTGTGCTTTTTTTGCTTCGTTTCCGCCCTTAGGAAAACGCGATCGCGTATTATAAGTAGAGTCAATGTATGAGTCTATAAGTATACATATATGCATGCATAATGTCGCCAATGCATACATATATCTTTTTTATCTTTATTATTCTTGTTTTGCATGTATATTGCTGCATCGATCTCGATTTGTTGAGATCGATCAGCCCCTTTAAAGACCGCGAATCAAATTGATTATGATATGCTTATTTTTTGTGAATTTCTATCGTTACATTTTGTCAGTTGTGTAATGATTTAAACTCACAAAAACTATATCATTCAATCAATTCTCGAATTTGAAATTAAAGAAAAAGTCCCCTAGCCAACAGCCCACCCATAAAAACTGACGGATTCAATAAATTACAGCAAAAAATTATAATCTCTATGTAGTTTGAATTATTTATGGTTATTTAAGGAGCAATTAACTCACTATAAAACTTCTAACTACGTAGATATTATTTTTTTCTGACGTAATTTATTTAAATATTTATCTATAGTTTTATATATTAGCTATTATTAGGACTTGATTATTGTAGAATGTTTTATTTTGTGTACAATAAGTCTATTTATGTATATTTTTTTCAGAAATTATCAACAAGTAAGTTATTTATTTATATCAATTGCTAAAAAAATTAAGAATTAATTGACTGGCTGACTTTTTTTTACAGGTTTGATGCTAAAAATTCGATCAGGAGAGACAAAAAATTATATGAATAATCTACTAAACAGAATTATGGGTGATAAAAAGTATGTTTTATAGTTTAGGTAAGTGACAGATTAATTTAAACTAATAATTTTAATGATGAATTGCCATTTCCATTCAGTCGGTAATATTTCTGATTTTTATTTACATTAGATTAAATTTATTTCAAAGTTGATTGAATTTTGGCAGTCATATAAAAATAACTAATTTTTAAATTTTCACTCTGAAATGTTTTCAGACGTGAAAATTAATTTATTAAATATGTTTGAAAGTGATTGAAGTATTCTAGAGATAAATATTTTGAATATATCAGTAATATTAGTTTCCATTGCTAATTGCACATAAAAAATTATTTCGGGTGAGCGTGGGCACCGTAAGATTTTAAAATACAAAAATCTGTCCAAAGTGGGAAACAATATATTTACCGACTCTTCCACTTTCCATCGGACCATTTTGTGCTCTTTTACCGATTACGATGCTGTCATGAATATCCGCCCATGTCGCTCACGCTGGAACGCTGGAAGGGATCAATTCAAAATGGCGGGTACAGGCGGGTAATGACTAATGACCTTGCAGAGCAGGAGAGCGGCTTCTAATTGGCTCCATTTCTATTCCCGCTCGCACGTTTGTGGCATCGTACATAACCTATCCTACAATGGCCCATAAACCAAAGAAAAAAAATATGCTCATTGAGCAAGAAATTAAATTTGCCAAAATGCTCGCTGGTAATGATAAAATAAAACGTGCCAGAATGTTAAAAAAACTCCGCACGTGGATCAGTGTTCGCGCTAAAAAATCGCTCGGTAAGTTGAGACATTTTCACTCTGCATTGAATAAGTACTAATACACTAAAATTTTTGCAGCCTTCACTGAGGTAGATTTTATGAGATTATGGAAGGGTCTTTTCTACTGCATGTGGATGTCGGACAAGCCGTTGGTTCAAGAAGAATTGGCCGAGTCAATCAGCCAATTGGTGCAATGCTTTGAATCCAAGGACTTGGTCTTGCTCTACACAACATGTGCTCTGAAGACGCTGGCTTGGGAATGGTTTGGCATTGACTACTGGCGAATGGACAAGTTCCAAATGCTGGTTAGACGAATAGTTCGACAAACGTTTGTAATGTGTAAAAAACAGCTGTGGGACGAAGAATGGACAAAGGAAATTGCTGCAATGATTGAATTACTCTTGCTGGATCCTAAAGGAGGTATTGGCTTTAAATTCCATCTTACTGAGTTATATATGGAGGAATTAGCAAAGGTAATTATATTAAATTTGTCAGAAAAATCGGTAATTGAGTGTTTTGATGACAATTTTATAATTTTTATCTCAGATAAGTGAGGGCAATATTCCTGAAGAGCGAGTTACCGACTTGGTCAAGCCATTTGCAGTGTATTTAGCAACAATTTCCGATGAACGAGTTACAAAAAACGTCATGAAGTTTATATTTAGGCATTTAATTGTTCAATCTGACGTTGGATTGGATTATAAGGAGAAATTTGAAGCTTGGAAGAGGGTATGTATTATTTTTATTTATTTTCGGCCTATTGTATGATATTATTTATTTTATCGATGATTATAGGCGGGATTTCCTAAAGGCAATATTGATGCAATGCAGAAAATTGAACTTTCTGATGAGGAGTCAGATTGTGAGGAAAATGAAGAGGAATTAAATAATTCTGTGGAAAATTCTAATATTAACAAACCTCTTGATCCACGACACGGACGAGTAGATGTTGAATTGCCTCAAATACCATTCGATCCTCGTGAAATAGCTAATTTAATAAAAGAATTTAAATTTCATCCAGAATCAACGGCGAAAAATCGACGACAAATTCGACGGCTGATTAAAGAATTTGAGCTTTTGGCAGATGGAAAAATGCCGATTGGTGTTCAACAAGTCATCATTCCCAATCGAAAATCAGCAGAAACTAATCCGAAAATTGCGGCTTTAAAATTGTTGGAATTTGAGGATGAGTTGTATGCAGATACAAAATGTCGATTGAAGCGAAAAAAGTTGCTGGAAAAATTTAACAGTAAGGAAATGACAACTGATGATAATCCAGAGGAGGAGGCCGCGGTGAAAAAGCAAAAAATTGAAGCTAAACTTGCTGCGAAAAAAGTTAAAAAAGAAAAGAAATCTTTGAATGAAAAGATTGCGAAAAAAAAATTGAAGAATAAAAAAGTCGTGTCCGAACCTTTGCTATCAAATGGTTTGTCTGAGGAAAAATCTGTCGAAGTGAATACGGAATTACCACCCGTAGAGACCAATATAGAGCTTGATATTGCTTCCGATAAAAAAACCGCTAAAGAGTTGCCGAATTTGGACGCAATTTCTGTCAAAGATCGCACAAAGAGTAAAACCAAGTTAATGAAGATAAAAAAAAAACAAGGCTTGAAAAGCACTATTTCTGAGGAGAAGAAAGTACTTAAAGATTTAAAGAAAAAAATAAAAAATAAATTACAGCCGGGAAGCAGTGTTAAAAAAAGTGCACTCAGTCTGAGTGATTGTATTCCATGGAAAGTATCGGATATTTCAAATAATTTAAAATCAACGACTAAAGCTTCAAAAAAATCTTTGAGTAAAAAAGAAAATGTTTCGGAAATTCCTCCGATTGATAAAATTCCATGGCTTCGGCCGGTTTTAAAAAAATTAGAAGACGAACAAATGGTAAGCACAAAATATTTTTCACTTTGATATATTCTGTGAAAATTTATTTCATGCACGATAAAAATTCAACTGTAATTTTTATTTAATTCGATAAAATTTACGTCTTGGAAGTTGTAAAAAAACATAGTAGTATTTAAAAAAATGAAACAAAAAAATTATTCAAGTTTTTAATTATTTACTTTTTTCAACAGTCGCAAGTATCAAATGTGTCTACACCGAAAGCTTCATCAGCCACAAAAAAACGTGTGCAAATAGTTTTGCAAAAAAATACTGCTCAACATACGTCCGAGTACATTCGACAGCTTCGTATGAGTCCAGCTATTCCCTTTGATGCAAACAAGAAGCCACTGGTTGGAGTATTAAAACCCAGTCCAATCTCTAGCCCAATAAATCCATTTTATAAAAAATTATAAATTAAATTTTCTGGGATGTACGAACGGTAAAGTAAAAATAAATTTTATAATTCATATGTGAGTCTTTATTCATATTTAGACACTGATTGTCTCCTAATTTTCTACGATTTTTTATCCCTTGGATAATATACATAGCTACACGCAATCTATTCATAAAGATCAAAGGTACACAAAAATTTACTTTGACGTACGGATCATGGAGTAGATTGTAAACTGTTCCAAGATATAATTTTTTGTTTTGTTTTATCATTATTTACAATATGTATTTATTCGATTAATTCTATATATGTTTATTCTCATATCGAGTCTTCTATGATTAAGAAGAATTGCATCGATTGAGAGTATATAATTTATTATTTTTGGCACGTGAATTCACTTTGTCTTACGATTATCGTAATAATATTTAAGACATTGACAAAAATATATCTTTTTCGATACACACGATACAATGAAATCTATATAATTATTTAATAATGTTTAAATACTAGTTTTTTTTTTCATCATCATCAAATAATTTAGTTTAGAAATTTTTTTATTAGTGGAAAAATACTTGTATAATTGTTGTTTTATGGACTTGAAAAAAATCAGTTCTTTATAATATTGAATGTCGGACATTTGAGGTATAATTTAGAAAATTTCATATTTAAAATTATTTCAAAAAATTAATTCAACTATTTTTTTTATCGTCAAGGGAAGTCTTTAAAAATTCTCGACTTGATAAAATTAAATTTTAGTAATCGCGAACACACGAAACATCGATTATATCGAATTTTAAAAAACATTTTCCCGTTTTTTTTTAACAGTGGACGTTTATAAGATATTTTTTTACATTCCAATTGATATTTGGACATTGTTAAAATTTTTCCATGTTTAGTACTTAGGAAGAAGGGAGAATATTTGTAATTTTACATAAAAAATTATTCAATTCAAAGTTATTGAAATATCCTTGAATTGCTATTGGATTTGAAATTACTCTGAAACCACATTAAATGTAATTTTATACAGAGTAAGAGTATACGTGAAGTAATTTTAATTTACCTAGGCAGACAATTTTAAATTGTCTAAAATCTAAGCTTTAAAATTTACAGGGTATATCACAGAACTACATCACCGCATGCATATACTTGTTACCCCACAATCACACAAATTTAAATCTAACTAGGCTGATATTACGCCATCGCCAATACCATCCAATCTCCAGTTGATTGAATCCTGTGCTGAACAGTGATAAAAGGACAAATAAAGCAGCGTGAGTAAGTGTCCATAATCGAAAGAGCGGTGATACAGCAAGCATGAGGATGCTTGTGATAGTTAAAAGTGTCCAAAATCCAAAAGCCAATCTCAAGGAAATTCCAGTGGGCATTGGCCAAGTTTCATTCTCACTGCAGAAGCTTTTTCTCTTCATAAAACGTTTTAACATCTGTTCCTTCTCTTCCCAACGCTTCTGCAGCCAATTTCTCAAGTCATCCTCCCGCTCAGGCAACTCGGAGGATGCAATTCGCTTGACACAAAAATGAACTTCATGAGGCATATTTCCCACGAGTAAATCCATCTCCGATTGCGGAACATAGTCAGGATATCCAATAGTCAAATCGTAAATAGCGTCAAGATAGTGTGCACGCTGAAGATGACGGACTAAATAAGTGAATCCAGTTGTTTTTGGATGCAGAGTGTACTCATAGAGAGGCAATCCATGACTTTTAGCAAATTTATCGGACTTTTCACGGCTGCTAGCCGTCAAATCAGTTCCCTCGGGAAAAATCAACAGCTGTGTGCGTCGTTTCAGTGCCACAAGGTAGTCCAATGTCCGTGCTAATCGCCCTTGATCTTCTTCCCATCGTCGAGTTATGTAAAGGAAGCCATTCATCTGCATTATCCAGCCTAGAAGCGACAAGTTAACGAGAAACCAGTGACATAATTAAATTGACAATCACAGTATCTACTGACCTGGCCCGGGAATATGGCGAATTGGATCCTTTAATATGAACTTGAGCTTGTGCGCGGCAATGCTTGGCATGCAGGCTTGGTACATGGCAGCCCAGAGAAAATTCCAATCCACTCTAGTTCGGTGATTCATCACCATTATTGCCGATTCATTTGGAGAGATGTGGTCGCCAGATATTATTACCTTTACCTTCATCATTTTCAACAGTGCCTTTGACAGAAATAGTTTTTTTCGTCATGAAATTCCAAAAAACAAGAAATTATTCTTACCCATGGCTATACTTACGGTTGGATAAAGTTCCCACCAGGAAAAAAGAAGATCGCCGCATTTCCGGAAAATCGGTGGACTCAATAGCAAAAGAGGCAAGAGTGGACATGCGATGAAGAGGAAGCCTGCTGCTATACTTCCATACCACAGAGCGCAGTATATTAAACCGTATACAAGTCCTCGCATCGCCATTCAGATGTTGATAAACTTTTATATAATCAAAAAAAAGAATTTTAATGAGATTTTACATATGATTTTTTGGTTTTTTTTTCTGGGCTAGACATTTTTTTCTTTCAATCATGAATGTGACTGAAATATTTGTTTGCGAGAGTGACATGTTTTTTTTTTTCTTTAAACTTACGTGAACATGGATGAGGAAGAGACGTCCCACATTTCACAAGTGTTAAAAATCGACTAACCGACTCACGAGATGAAGTTGTTCATCTGGCTTCCCTCCAAGCACTGTCTAAAGGGGCTTCCTCATGCCCACACCCCTCGTAGGCACTCATCCTCTCTGACAACCCTCATTCGGAAAACTGCGCCGCGGGATGCTGTGTGGACCATTATTGATTTTCATATAGTTGTACCCGAGGTATTGTAGATTTTGCTGGGATTTTGACAATAATGCTGAATAATAGGCAGGTGGATCGATGTGTTATTTATCAAGTGAAAAATCATGATTCATATGAACAAACTTTTATTTAAATATAAAAACAAGTTTGTCGATATATATATATATATATATTTGCGCGTATGTTTAATTATATTATATATATATATATTTGTTTTACCCCCATTTAAAACATATTACCATTAACCATAAAAATTCGGAATTTATACCGCTTAGACCACATTATGAATTTTTGTTTTATTTATTTTTTTTTCAACTCTCTAGAATGCTTGAAGATGAAAAATTGTATTTTGAGTTTATTTCAAGAGTTGAATAACATGCAATAATAAAAATTAATTAATTATATTTTACGATAAAAATATCTAACAAATTTGAAAATTTTTTAAATAGATCATCACGCTTAGACTAAAATTGCTGCACGTTTATAGAGAATAAAAAATGATTTAAATAGTAATTTAAAACGGAATGTCAGTGGATAAAAGTTATTTTTAGTGCCTGAATGATTATAGCCGATTATTATATCAAATTTTCATGAGATTTATACTTATTTCGTTCGTTTTTTTTTTTTGTAGATGTAATCGTGTTTCATTTTACTGAATTACCAACTAGTGCGAATAATTGTTACTAATAAACACGGGAATTACTCTGTTAGTTGATCAACTTTACTGGGTTGAGCTCACGCTTAGATTCATCTACTTTTTGAATTTTAATATCAACAATAATTTGAGTATGTTGATATTGATTGAGATGCCTTGGTTCGCATTGCTTCCAAACTCTTTTTATTATTTGTATTAGGTGTTGGAAGATTGCAGAGTTCTTTTAGCATTTCTACGCCCTTTTGATAAGTTTTTATTTTTAGATAGGCCATACCCAAGTAATATTTATTCTCGAAATATGGCTCGGGTGCAATTTTTTCCACTTTCTCCATGTGTTCAATTGCCTTTTCGTATGTCGAAGACAATGCCTCACCAAAAATTGCTTCAGATATCTGAAAAAATTAATTTGCATTTTATTAGAATTAAAAATTAAGAATCTTTTTCTTTTTTTTTTAGTCAGATATCTTCTCTAACTTACTTTTTTTTCAACCCAGCTCAAATCGGAGACAATGTAGTGGTATCTTCCTTGAATGTGATTTAAAAGAGCATCATCGGGCATTAATTCCAGCGCCTGTCTCAGATACTTCACAAATCGCTTGCTGTCGCGAATTTTTTCTCGAATCGGTTGCAGCTCCAAGTGCGAACCAAATAGTGCAGCATGCCACTTGTGAAGCTCACCGTGCTCCTCGTCTAATTGCTTTTTGCAGACGTTAATACCTTTTTTTTTTACAGAATTTAATACAGTATTACTCGATTTTTATTGGGATATAGCAGAAAAAATTCTTACCTTCCCGCAATATAATGATTTTATAGTCTGGATTGGTGACTTCGGAATATTTGAAACAAACTCGAGCTAATCTCCATGCTACCTCGATGTCGCTATCATGCCATGGAGCCAAAGATCGTAAATCGTCGAGTACTTCGTCGTGCACCACCTCCCTCTCAATTTTTTCTTCTAAAGCGTTGAGTTTTTGAGATACTTCCAACATTATTCCTGTTGTCCTGCATCACTATAATTATATGATCTCGTTCTTCATGGTTTATTTAGGAATTTAAAAATTATAAAACAAATAGATATGTCTCGAAAAAATTTTTTCTTGTTTTATTTTCTGTATAACTTACCCATTTTCAATTTCTTCGGCTAAGACTTCGTCGTCTGAGCAATCATAGAATTCATCATCAATATCAGTGTCTGCAATTGAAACTGCATCATTGTCCGTTTCAGTTGCGGAATAAAAGCTGTTTGCAGAAGTCACACGTTTACGTAGATTTTTCGATCTTCGGGCTTTCTGCTGCTCCTGTTGAGATCTGAAATTAATTTTTATTTATTTAGTATATCGTTTTTTTTTGTAGTGTTCAATTTTTTATACCTCATATTATCGAGTGCTATTTGAAGTTCGGAAACTTTTTTATTCACATTTTCCAGGTTATTCATCATTTGCTCTCTTTCTCGGTGTTCCATTATTTTCTGATAGAAATACAAACTAGCTGCACCAACAATACCTATTGTAGCACCTAA
The DNA here is from genome assembly GCA_002156465.1 of Macrocentrus cingulum. Lineage (NCBI taxonomy): Eukaryota > Metazoa > Arthropoda > Insecta > Hymenoptera > Braconidae > Macrocentrus > Macrocentrus cingulum. The sequence goes on along the minus strand of MVJL01009078.1, from coordinate 79,150 downwards.
AGCAACAGCTATCATCTGCGAATTCTGTAAGTGACTCATTTTTGCTGGAAAAAATTGTTTTTATTTATGTTTAATTCAAATTGATAATTTATTTGGCACGCTATTGCTTACCAGTATCAGATTTACGTATTTATTTATCTATTTTTGGTTTTTGATCGTAGTCTTTGAATTATACTTGCGATTACAAAGATATTAGTTTTTTCTGTTTAAAATTGATAAGTCTTCATAATAACTCGTGTATAGCTCAAGGCAAATTGTAGCATTTGCAAGTATTAATTAGCAACTAGGCATGTCGATATTTCACGTGTCACGTTGGGTCAAATTACACAGGAGCAAGTGAATTATGATACACTGAATACAGTGAGGTTATGAAATACATTTCTTTTTTTGAAGTAATGATGGGGAAATTTATGAAAATTTGATTTTAATATTTCAACTTGTGACACAAATTTTCTAAGTAATCCATTGAATATTGTGACTTTTTGTTTAGAACAAAGCACGTAATCTAACTAACATTTCACACCATTCGATGACTGACAAAAAAATTTACATTTATTCGTTGGACTTGATCCTTATATGACTGGTAAAATAATTTAATCATATTTGGCAGTATTTGACATCTGATTAGTAGATTTCTGTCAACTTTTCAATTAAAAACTAAGAAATAGAATATTAAAATTATTTTTTTAGATGTTTTTTAAATTTATAAAATGTCTAAAAATTTTTAAGTTTTATTTTATGGATTAGTTTTTACGTTTATACTTTATACGGCACTTACGATTTGACTCATTGTGTCAGTTACTTATTATTGTGAATCACTGAAACTGTTCACAATCTCGTTCAAAATGCGCATCTGCCAAGCTGCAATCTTGTAACAGCTGATTTGTTGTAATAGAAAAAGAAAAAGGGCACAATTATACCGATCGAGGCAAAAATTGATTTTTTGTGTGTTGTGTGATTTTCGGGGTTTTTCCGGCAACAGCTGTTGTGCGCCACTGCATTGTACTGCACGAAAAAAACACAGTGAGTTGAACATCTACAAGAACTGATCTGAGAGTTTATCACACACATTTTTCCTCGTGGTTTTTTTTGGGAATACAAGTAAATAAAATAATATCAGTTGGAAGATTTGTGAAAAATTGTTCAAGAACAAGTCTAGCTATGTTCAATCATTTAATCAGTACGAGTTCTCGACGAATATCGGTATGTAGAGGTAACATTTTTTTATTTTTAATTCTACAAAATTATTTCTGTATCTCTATCATCAAATTTATTCCTCGTATTTTTATAATACTTCTGAATGTGAAGAAATTTTTTATGCATATCGCTTTGTAAATTTGTGATGATATATATGCACATAATTTTACGCCATTGTCAATAAGCTATGGATAAAATGAGGACTTTACAGTTGCTGGCTCGAGTTTGGAGTGGAGCCTCAGGTGTGCTTGCCGGTAAACACGCTGAGGAAAAAATGGTTGCCATTCTGAAAAGTAAATTTCCAAAGGCAGAATCAATTGAGGTTACGGATATATCAGGTAATTTCTAGTATTTACAAATTTTCAATTTTTAATTTTAATACCATACTCATTGATAATATTTACAGGAGGATGCGGTGCAATGTTTGAGGTGAACGTCATTGCACCAGAATTCCACGGGCTCAACACGGTCAAGCAACACAGGCTAATTAATGATGTAATTTTTTTGGGATTTAACTGTAGATTAATTAACACGTTGGGACGATATATTAATTAATTATTTTTACAGACACTCAAAGATGAGATCAAAGACATGCACGGTATTAGAATTCATACCGGCGTACCTCAGGAACAATCTTAAACATCGCTTTTTTTTTATTTTCTCTCTATTATGCTATAAATGTGAATAATTGAAAATTCATTAGTGTAAATATATTTGAACTTCGTATAATTTATGAATAATTGACAAACATTTTTTTATGTAGTGTAATTATATAAACAGGAGTTTTTTGAGTCTGATTTTTTTTTTTTACAAACAATACACGTCTTCCATATATATACAAGTACCTTAAAAAATAAAGATTAATTCATTTTCCTAACGTAAACGAGACAAATCATCAACGCTGATAAAACACTAAATAATTTATTAAAATTTTTTGGATAATGAATAATTGAAAAGTTATTTTTACTACAGGGTGTAGAAGATATTTCGCTCTAAAACGTGTCGATAATAATACAGTTTCTCAGGTGGCACTGCATGCAGTGTCCCACACAAGAGAGAGAGCGCAAAACCGAGAAAAAAACATTGCCCCTCCCTTCATTTGATACACTTTAGTTGTACATACAACAATTTATACATCGCACGAATATAATCGTAAATAAATTGTTGAAGTGTGTGAAACGTTATGATGTTTGTAAAGTTACTCATAAAAGTGATTTGTTGTATTTTTTTAAGTGACTAATATTTCTGAATTCTGGTCATACCAGTATATACTTTAAATCAATCCATTTTTGAGGTTAGTATAGGATGTACTTACATATTATTGTTTATTGTTCTAGAATAAAATTTGACTGCATTTTTTTTACAGTGGCTCTTGTAAAAATGAGTGTATCAGGCAAGGATCTGGCAGATAAATTGCGTGGATTGATGCAAGAATTGCGAATTACTCCAGAAATTCTCAATGAAACATGCAAACAACCAATAGCTCAACCATTTCTTAAATGGTTCTGTGAAAATATTGGACCTGAGAATATACTACAGAAGAATGAAATACAATTGTATGTATTTTACACAATTAGATAATTTTTTTTTTTCATTTCTTTAATAATTGTACTTATTTTTTTTTTAGGAAAAAAAGTCTACAATCAAACGGTACATGGCTTACAGGAGAGAATTTAGATACTGCATTGGCAGAGGCAACAAAAGATTATCCCGAATTACTGCGTCTCGTGGAATCGAAAGTATCTTACGAATCGGAAGTTGCGCAAGATTACACAGCGGAAAAGACTGCTTATGATTCGGATGTTGCGGATTTAAATGCACTTAAAAACCATTTGGCGACATTAACGTGTGTTTATGTGAACAAAAAAAATTTATAAAAGTGTTGAAATGAAATAATTTTTAGTGTTAAATTTCTCAGGAAACTCGAAAACCAATTGGATAAAAGTATAAAAAAGGAGGAAAAAATCTTGGAAAAAATAGTCATTGAGGAGAATAAATACTATCATGACTGTTCCCAACTGATGGAAGAATTTGATTCTGCTCATCGTGAAATTTATCACGAAGTTGAAGGTCTAGTCAAAGTATACGGTGGAACTATCGAAGAAGTGAGTCGGTCGTGTGCCGTTTTTATAAAAATATATTTACACAATTTTTGTTCTTTTTCAGGGAGGCTCAGTCATTGCCTGGACTCAAGTACCGCTAGATCTCTTTATAAAACAAATGGAAACCTACAATAATTATATACAGTTTTATAAAAAACGCGAATTTGCACAGCCTAGTGAAGAGTTACCGGGTCATTTAACCGACAGTGCAACTGATGACAGTAATGTCGAGTTGGTCAATGAGCGAGCCATTGAATTATTACGATGTCAGATGAAGTAAGATACACGTTCTATTAATTAATTAGTACTTTATTAACTTTTTGTCAACTCTAATTGCAGTTTAATACACTCAACGCTAGGTGAAATTAGTGCTAAGGCCGACAGATACAGTTATGAAACCGTGGCTGCTCAAGCTGTTGAAATATACAACGATGGAAATCTAAAAACACCGCAAACAGAGAGTCAATTTACGTAAGAAAAATATTGACCAAATTTCAATACGAAAAAATATTATTGCTAATGAATATTTTTTGTTATGTTTATAAATTGGTTTTAATTATATTTGTAGCCTGGAAACGACAGAGCTAAGATCACAACGGGATTTATTGGAAGAGAGTAATAGACTTTTACATAGTCAATTGAAAGAGTGTGTGGAGAATTGTAGTAAATTTGAGATTGAAAAAATTTTGGTTGAACATGGAGAAGCAAGATTAGAACGGAAGAAAAAACGTTTGGAAAAGTTTAACTTTTTCTTGCATTTAGTTCGAGATTTTGGTCATGCACACTCGGATTTACTGTCGATATTAATTTTACTGCAACAAAGTAAGCTAGAAGAACTTGTTCAATTTATTTCAGAAGTTCGGGATTTTTTTTATATAGAGCACACACTTTCATCTAAAAGATGTGTAAGTTTTTGGATGAACAAATTTTTTTATCACTTCAAAACCTAATAGATAAAATTTTTTTTTAGGCTATTATTCAGGAAATTCAGAGAGAGTATGAAAAATCAGCATCATCTTCACTGTGCGAAAGAAATGTTTTCTATAAATTATTCTCAACGATGATTATCGGTGATGATAATTCACCAGATGCATTTAATCTTGCCATTCAAAGATACGATCAATTAATTACTGAAAATCAGACACTGTTGAATGAGCTCTTACACGAGGATTTAGACACAAATATTAATAATTTAAAGCCTCTGTAAGTTGGTTTAAAAAATTATTAATATGGAAATTGTAATTTTTTTCATTTCCAGTGAAGATGAATTGATGACCGCGTATCATCATGAAATAAATAGTGGAGTTACATCAACCTTCAAAGTGATACCTTATAATCAAATAGTCAAGTTGGATGAGGCAATAAAGGGCATTGAAAATGCACAAAGTAATGTCAACAATGTTAGAAACAAAATTAAAAATATGCTGGTAAGTATACCTGAAAATTCAAGTAATTAAATTTAATTAATAATAACTAATGATAATTTACAGAGTAAGATTAATCGATCGCCATTGGAACGTGAAAAAACAATTCTCTGGCAAAGATTTTTAGCTGATCCAGATTATTTAAAGGATGAATATGAGAAAGGACAGCGTGAAATTGATTCACAAAATTTTGTCCAATCTCTTGACTGCTAACAATAATACAATGTCTTTATAAATTTTATATACTTTTCTATAATCAGCCACAATAAATCAATCTGTGCGTTGGCTAAATATAAATATTGTATAACCACTCGAAACGCCAATCTTTATGACCAAAAAATAGCCCAAGGCAGAGTGAAACAAGAATGAAAATAAATTCCACACAGTGTTATTGTTGTTTTTTTTTTTTTTTTCTTTATCGTTTACATCTGATGAACGAAAAACTATTTTCTTGAAACCCTCAGAAAAGGACGTATTACTAGAAAACGTCAGTTATACAATTAGTCAATAAAAATACCCAGTATATATATCCAACTAAAATCTATAAACATGTACTATCAATAATATATATTGTGGTATCACGTTATCAACATCGTGCAACATGGCGAGCAGGAGAAACGTCTTATTGATGTTTAGACTGGCATGTAAATCGGGTCAACGAATTTGCGCAACTAAAAAACACAAGTAAAATCAAAGCTTAATGCACATACACACGCATATTTGTATTTTGCAGCGTATATGCATAGACAGCGGTCAACCTACACAATCAAATTGCATACACGTCCGCACGCGCGTACGATACACTTCCCGGAGGATGACGTAGGTGGCCATGCTCGAGAGTAACCTTGATCTGAACATCCAGACTTCCCCCACTCGAGCATCTTTCTATACAACCCGTCTGTTTATCCTTCCCCCCACTGTTGTGCGTTGTGTGCCAGGTGCGTCTCGTGGACGCGTCGGTCGACAGGCCAGTACTTGCTTGTCCCTCGAAAATTGAGAAAAGCTTATACATATAAAAGCTGTAAATATCCATACTTGATCCGTGTGAGCGCGCAATTTTGACAAAATTGTCATCGTCACCCAGTGTATGGTTTTCGCTCGCGTATTATCGATTGCCCAGGCCGTTTTCTACAGTTAACGGTTTGTTTACATGAGCAAAGCGACGAGTGCGCAAGCGTCGCGCGGCCAAAACAATAATAACAGAGTAGAAAGGTTCATGGCTGGCAGCAGCGCCAGCAGAAGAGATCAGGCGGCCGTTGGCTGTCTCAATTCACGTTAGAACCTGCTTACGACCTACGCTTGTGGAAATATATATAACTGCGCTATTAAATTAGAAATCTGTGGATTAACATAATATCATCGCGACAATTCAACTGCTCTCATTTTCTCGTCACTTTGTCGTGTATATATATGTCGAATGTGTGTATATGTGTTACGATCGTAACGCGTGTGACTGACGACATTCCGAAAGCAACGAGGAGAGGAGACTGTGGGAATACAAGTGAAGGCAAGAAAGCCCCTTAGTGTTTTTGTGTGATCAAATGCCTCATCGCTCCGTTGGCGACTCGGCAAGGGACGCAACGAAAATACTTGAGTAATAATCCGCGTTTGTTACAATACGACAATCTGCATTCTTATTCATCACGTCGCGCGCTGTGTCAACAATCGCGAGTTTGTGGATAAAAGAAAAAACCCAACGACAAGTTGTGAACATTGTCCAGTAAGTAAACGCCAAACACTCATTTATATTTCCCACATCCTGCTAAATACTTGAGACAAGAATCACGCGATTTTACCGGTGTGATTCACGCATACTACGTGATTACAAGCATCGCTGAGTAATATGTGATAATAATAGTCGATGGCGACGCAATGCATTTTGATAGTTTAGTATTTTTGTGTCTTGGATTTAGCAAGGAAAAAAATTATTTTGTTAACTCTCTCCCTCTCATTCTTTCTGCATCATTAGTCTCTCTTCGCCTCTTGCGGGGCACAAGCATAGCGCGACGTTTCTAATCCCATTTCGTCTGTGTGTTTCAAGAATTTGTGAGGAGCAGGTATATATACACGCTGCCAAGCAACACGGAGAGGCGAATTTCCGGTGTTTGCCTAGGACAAAGAGAGAATTCTGGACATCAGTCACACACATATACACGAGACGCTGGTTTTTTTTTTTGAGCAGAGGTTGTACAGCATCAGCCACGACGACGACGACGACGACGACGACGTACATACCACATTACTCATCTGCAGCAGAAATATTTTAAATATGCCGAGTGCCGATGAAACAACGACCTATCTCTTCAAAGTAATGCCGGAGACAACTCAGGACTTTTTGACCCATGACGTTGACCTCTTGGTGTCTCAAATCAAGGAGAATCTCAGGCTCTCAGGCCTAAAGGCTAAGTCGAGCGTGAGCTACAAGTACCGACCGTCGCCGTATCTGGTGCGTTCACGAGCCGAGATACGGAGGGACGAGGTGAATGGTGTAAACAGTAACAACAACAAAACAGCCGAGGACGATCCGTACGAGAAGTTGCGTGAATTGCTCAAGCAGGGACGACTTATCAATGAAGCTGTTAAAAAATTGCAAACAATGAATTTTGAAGATTTGTCGTCTAATTCTGAACCTGAGGATGATCAGCACGATGATGATGATGAGGATGACTTGCGGCATCATCGTGGCTACCGACGGAAAACGTATTATTACGACTCTGAGGACGAGCCTCTGCCAGCAGTATTTCAACCCCTGGATTTGTGAATTTATCATTCGGTGGGCAAGTTTTTTTCGTTTTTTTTTTTGTTTTCCCCCCCTTTTAGTTTCATTTCTTTTTTCTCTAGACTGTTTCCTCGGGTAAACGCGGATGTTTGAGTGAATGGAATACATAGCGTATAGGCATGATAAAAAATGTGAAGAAATGGCGACGGGTGGAAGCGCGAGAATTGGCCCCGTTGCGCGACAAGTTGCTGACGAAATCGTGTTTCTGTTGGGCTCTCAGGGTCTCTCTGTCTCCCTCCGTCTCGTCTTTCTATTCACACACATGCTGAGCATATCTTTCAGAGTGTGCACTCTGTATATCCGAGTGTTTGTACATGCAATTCAAGTACTTTGTTGTATGTGTGTGCGCGCGCGTGTGTACACTGTGGAAAAGAGATTACATGCTGAAATTGTATTGAATATGTTTCAACTGTCTCAAAAATTTCATTTCCAACTTTGACTTTTTTACTTTTTGCTCTTCATTGATTTTATGTGAATTATTTATTTGGGTTTCATAAAATCAACTGTTGATATTTCTTCTACTCTCTTGCTCTACTACTGTATGTTTAAAAAAATGATTTTCTTAAAATAATATTCTCATGTAGATAGAATTTTTTTTTCCACATTGTACTGTACTAAGTGATCGGAATAAGTATAGGTACATAAAAATAAATTGAAGATCACACAAAGAGACATTTTAAGTAGACTTGGCAACACAATTAGACAGTCCTACACATGGCTATGTTTGTAAATACGTGAAGAAGTGTATATGTCGCTATCGCTCGGCATCATTCGGTTGAGATCGTGTGGCGAGTATCGACACTCACTTTTGGCTATACACATAGGAAAGACTTATTGAGTGTGTGTATTATATACGTATGTAGTGTGTGATTGTACGACCGTTATATTTTATTGATGGTCGCCGCGAGCGCTATAGAGAAGTTTAGTCCACGAATACTTTTTTTCCATTCATCCATCAGCATGATGCAATTAGTTGGATAAGTTTTTTCAGTTGCTCGTTTATAGATTTAGTTCTATCACATTACGTGACATTCATTCATTCGAACATTATCCTCAGCTCACATTAGTTGTTCTACATATTATTATTATTTTTTATATGCTATAGATGTACTTGTGAGTGATATGTGGAAAGTTGCAGGTTTTTTTTTTGATTTTTTTTTTTTATAAATAAGTTTAAATGCCCATCAATCGTACGAATTTAATTATTGTAAGATGCAAACGAACGAAAAAAAATTATATCCGCATTGGCCGTTCGTTTCATCTTTGATTTTTGTCATTTAATTTTATTCTCGTGAATGAGACTCACAAAAAAAAAAAAAACAAGAATGTACAGTAGTAAGATCATTTTTCATTTAATATTTCAGTAATATGTAATAATGAACAAGTATTCAAGAGTGGGAGGTAGATTATAAAAGGAAAAAAAGTCTAAATGATAAAAGTAAAAGTGATAAATGTCAATAAAAACAAATTGAGGCAAAAGTGAGAATTAATGAGGCGAAAAGTGTCTCAAAAAAGAAGAAAAAAAAATACACTATAGGCTTTACATTTTTGCTATGCATGTTTTAATGCATAGATATTATTAACCATTGATTGGTCATATGTCAAGGCGGCGTTGATGTTGAAACAAAAAATAAAAGAAAAAAAGAAAATACAATTTTTAATGTGTACCACTTTGAATAAATTATGATGATCAGGTGTGCAAGTTTCTGTCGACACGTAAATAGTGTCTTGATGTATATTAATTGATATATGTCAATTGCAGACTGATGAAAATCTATTGTAAACGTTCGAACACACACCTCAAGAGTAGGACAAATTGTTGGCACAATTATAGATTATATATGTAGAGCCATAATAACATTCAGTTATACAAATTATAAATTTTCCGTAACACATATTGAGAGTCGTGCACAAAGAGATAAAAAAAAATAATTTGATTCTAATATCAGCTACATAAAAAAAAATAAATGATGGTTCAGTGATTGAGATATATATATATTGGGTTTCATAATAATAAATGCTTATCAGCCTACAGATGTCCAAAAGTACAATTGTTTGTCTTTGTTTAGCATATATGTATGCGCGCGCAGCCTGATTTTTTTTTATGATTATTATTTTCTATTGCTATAATGTATAAAGAGTGATCTCTAATTTTTTTTTTTTTAGTCTATCATATTGTGAACAATAATGTGACGAAGAAAAAAAAAACAATATCTTGTTGTGATCGCCAGACAATTGTCTGGCATTTGTAATTATAGATGAACAAAATATTCCAAGTTCGAAAAATCAATTATCGTGTAAATTATTGTCTGAATAATGATTATTTTTTCTTTTTTTTTTTCTTTCCTCGAATTTTCCGGGTATTAATGATATTTATAATGTTTATATGCCTTGCAGCAGTAGCACTATGGTATAGACCTCGTTTTGTGTGAGCTGGCACTTGAATATGATGCATCAAGACGCGCCACTACTTGCAACGCCAACGTATTGTCTCAGTGAATATTACAAGAATAGCCTTGTCATCGTCAATGTTTATTTTGTAGTTATGTCGTACTATTCCAACTACTAATGTTATTCAATTTTTTTTCTTTTTTATCCATCAGCTATGCATAAATAATTTTTTTGTATCAGTAAAATTACACAAAGCCCTGAAGTCCTACGCCCTTGAATGAATTGGACAAAGAAAAAGGACGCGTGCAGTCAACGTTTAATTTACTCAGGGTCTCTTTCTCAAAAAAACATTTTACAGCCGTTGTGTTTGATGAGGTTCTTTGAGAATCGGATACCATGAAGAGAAAGTAAGTATAAGTATATGACGGGGAGGCAAAATGTTTTTCTTTGCTCGTTTTTTTGTTCTTAGCCACAACAATAAGTCACTTCAGACGACCGTTGCGCAGCTAACCCATATATATGTATTATCATATGTAGACGCACTTGTAGAGTACAGAGCTATTTGAAGGTGATGATTATAATCAGATCTCATCTTGATTTTCGTGGTAAATTAAGCTAACGGAGCATAGATATCTGCCATCATGCAGAGTCTGAGAAATAGACCAGAGTATTTGCGAGCTTTGGCGTATCGATTATTCAGTCTTTATGATTGTATTAAACCTTTTTTTATATTTATAGCGTTTCCTAGAAAAGACCACACGTTGTATTTAGATACTTATACCCGGACTGTGATTGTTTCGTTGATAAACAAGTCTAGAAAGTCGCTGTGTCGACCTTGCTTTTGTCTACATGTGAGAATGAATTTTAACTCTATTCAAAAACAATAGTTGCAAATTTTAAGTTCATAAATAATTTTCTTTGAAAATTACTCATGTCATAAAAAGTTTCTGTAGATTTTTTTTTTTAGTAATTAAATTAAAATTTCAATAGAGAAAAATTTCTTCCCGGTATCTGGCAATGATGAATAACTGAGCCGGATATTACAAATTTTTTTTTGTAGTGGAAAATTATCAAGTGTTGAAAAGAATAAGATAAAGTTATATACTAATTAGATGTAGCTTTCAGTTTATATTAACCTCATAGGCGCGAGTTGGTCATGTTATCAGTAACATAGTCGATATCAGTGTTGAATAAAAGCGGCGAGAGCGTGTTAATTTTTCAGAAACACCTCTAGTCCACGCTGATATTCTCTGCGGCAATATCCCACGTGATATATCGATATTATAGCGAGAGTGCAACTACGAACATGGCGGCTGCTACTACTACGCCTGCCAGTATGTGAGTATTTTTGTGTCGTTGCCCTCGAAAAGTAGGCCTGCCTGTGTGAATAACCTCATAAATTAGATGTGACGTAACTTTTTAACATTTTCATCATATATGCATGATTTTGCTACATTTTAGATAGCTGAAAATTTATTAATTTAATATTTTTATGTTCATTTGCGTCGTCGTATTCTCTCTAAACTGACGTTTGCCATGTCTGCGTGATATTGTAGACGCGCGAACTTTTGAATGTCGCAAATGAATTTATAATTATCTCTCTCTTAGCAATGTTTCGTAAGTATTTATACATAACATTAGATGAAAGACACTTTATTTTTAATTATTGCGATTTATAGCATATATAAAAATGTGTTTGGCGCAGTGAATATTATTTTATTTTTTAGTGAAATTATGATTACAATGTATTTGAAGTTGAAAAAAAAAAAAAAAAAACAGTTAGAAGATATTCTGTTGAGTTCAATTTGCATAAATCACAAATGTGTACTTTCAAATTGACGAGCAATGAGGTTGGTCTGCTTTCTCTTCTTCGTGTTTTTGAGGTTATGAACTCTGTTGTGCAACTATATGCCGATTGTTTACTTGTATATTTTAACGTTTACACGTGCTAAAATTCGACAGAATACGTTACTTTTAGATTTCCGAGTTTACTTTCACCTAAATAGACTGTTTGGCTTGGGATTTAATGGCTTTCTACTAACAGACTCACAATAGAATTTGTTGTTACATTTCAAACTTTCATTCCATCACATACATTTGTATATAAAGTACTAATTGTAAGAGGCTGAAAGAAATAACTATATTTGAATATGTGGAGCACAAATTGAATTTTTATTAATCACTTTGAGAAAATATTAGACTTTTGTCTTAGCGTTCAATGACACGAGAAATATGTTAAATATAACCCGAATACACTTGCACCCTGTGTATATTTAAGTGCTTCCGTCTCGAAAATATACCTAACACACTACGTGTGTGTATTAGAGTGTCTCTGATGTCCCGGGTCCTCGATCGTAGAGGAAGAAAAATGGTTTCAATAATTTTTTCTTCTTTATACATCTTTTTAACACTGAGGAACTCATCGCGAGAGTGTATAGATGATGATGATAATGCGTTATAGAGAGGTGTGGGGTAAAAACCGGTTGTACAACGCGATCAATTCATTGATTTGTTGCTTTTTCTCAAGGAATAAAAAATTTTGAATTTTTTAATGCATATTTATTGCGGTGCTGCAGTCAATTATTATCCACTTGGCAGACATAATTTTCATGATCAATAACGCATTTGTCGGTGTTTACATCCAGTTTTTTTTATATAATTCATGCAACCACGGGGCCATCATGTAGTGTAATCAAATGATAAGGTTGAAAAACATGCGATTCCATTATCTATACTTTGTGTCGGGTTATAAATCAATTTAATTGATTAAAATACAATTTTTACAATGTCGAAAAATTATTTTTGCTCTTGATAAAAAAAAATTTATCTTAATTTGTGTGATTCTTCTTATTATAGATTGATTAAAAAAATATATTATTAACAATTCTAAAAAATAGAGTAAAAGTTTTGGATTGTCTGATGAAATACTTATGTAGTTAAAATTATTTGCCTCATCAGTTTGCAATAATTGACATTTTTCAGCTGGAAAAAGAATTGAAAAATTTGTGGCGAATGAGAACCCACGCAATTGTTCCTTCTGACGTGGCATTCCTTAGGTCGTGCGGGAGCATTGCACGACACATGATTGCACACCGCACTCGTTATGTAACTCTCTGTGTATTGTAAACATCAGACGCAAACTTTACCGTAATATTGCAGAGCAACTGGTGAATTTATCCATTGCAACAATGATGAGCAATAGTTTTTCTCGGATCATGAGATTTGTCCCAAAAAACTATTGCTTCCGCTTGGCAACAAATATCCCCTTGATATCTAATTATCTACCATCGCGCTGTTCAATCAGCCTCATCACAATCGCGTCCTACAGTTCATTCAAGTGTGTAATTTTTTATGCGGCAGAGGGGCTCAATTAAACTTTAATAATGGACTATTAATTTTTTTGCTTAAACGTTTCAGAAATAAAGATGAGTCATACTTTTCGCGAGGAGATCACACTCTGCGTGTGCCAATGTCACTTTTTCGAGACAACAGGGCACGACTCGTTGATCGTCTACGAGAAACAACCGGAGTACCAGCTACCGGCGCCTTTGTCGTCCTACAGGGCGGTGTAGATGTGCCTTTCAACGACACCGACATCAACTACGAGTTCAGACAGGTGTGTAACGGCTCACAGAGAGGACACCTGTCGATTTTTGCTCCACTTTAGTTGGTAATTGACGAAAAAGTTGCGGAAGCAATGTGCCATTGTTTGTTTTCATTTATATTTATAACCCAGTTTGGTGTTTCGTGAGTCTGATATATCCGGCTTGATCGTGTCTCTGAAAATATAGTTATACTGTTGTTCGTTATTTAGACCGAGTGAACACACATATATGACGAGGAGCCGATTGAATATCACACAACTCTATTGCATCAGTCTGTCTCTCTAATATAATCAGCTTTGTACTTCCGGCGAGCAACACAGTACTCGAGTACGTTGCCATCTCCACGCCGCGTTTTATTGTACCTTGCAAATACGCGACTAGGAATATATATATATGTGCACCGTGTGTGTATGTTTATATATATGTGATTTAAGATAATGCCAGTCGAGTATACGAGGTTGATGGAGCACGTTGACCTGATGGCTGATTTGCGACAACGTTCCTGGGAATCTATTTGACCTTTGGCTTCAAATCGACAGTAGAAACAGTTACGGGTATTTTTTTTCTAGTCAAATATTCAGTCGGAAAATTGTTTGCAGACAGTAAAAAAATTATTTATATAGATCATGATGAATTTTATATTTATAAATCTTGAGAAACATATTTTTATAGTCGTATTGATAATAACAGAGTCACTGATGATGTTTAGAAATTTTTTTCCATCTCTTTAAATATTTTTGTATGACTGATAATATTTAATTGAAATTTATACATTAATTTGAATGTTTTATTGATTTTTTATTCATTGATTGAACAAGATTAAAACGCAGACTTCATTATTTTTTGTTTGTTTGTTTTTTTTTTTTTTTAAGGACATGATAAGATATGATGCTAGTTTTATTGATTTGAGGAAAAATTTATTTTTTATGATTAGATATTTAAAAGTGATGTATTGAGATTTTATAATGGAAATTTCTATTTTTTTTTTGCCGCCTGAAGGAGTCGTTTTTTCAATGGAGTTTCGCTGTGGAGGAACCCGGATGCTTTGGAGCAATAGACATCACCTCGGGCAAGTCAATCTTGTTCTTCCCGCGATTACCTGCAGAGTATGAGATCTGGTGTGGCAAGCTGAGCACGTTAGATGAATTTAAAGAGCGTTATGGTGTTAATGAGGCTTACTATGTGGATGAAATTGCCGATATCTTGCAAAAAAAACATGCTCACATGCTTTTAATACTGGTAAATATATTTTTATAATTAAATATTTACAAATTCATTGATTATAAATTATGATGAAACATATTGAGGAAAGTGTATTGATAAGAGATGAATATATATATATTTTTTTTAATGACAAAGGTTAAGTAATTATGAATACCGAGTTTAGATAAATTTAGTATGCATTTTTATAGAATTAATTAGTTGAAATATAGTGACGAGGGTTCAATGGTCATTTTAGAAACTTCTAGAAAACAATATATAGGTATTCTCTCGGTTAAAATCTATTATTATCGTAGTGCTGGACAATAGATTGTTCGATGCTTTAACGTAAGACTTTGCGTGTTATTGATGTCGAATGTAGGCCACATATTCCAAGGCTACCAAGTCGAAAGAACGTGTGTTGTGTCGGTCAATTCAAAGTGAATTTGTAAGAGCCTACTGCCTCGCGATAATCGCACATTTTACCTCTCGCCTCACGTATCAAAATATGTATTTAACATATATATTTTTTTCTGCGTTTGAATATAAGACGAGTACATCAGTCATATCGAGGAGAAAATATCTGCGATAACTAAATAGTTATTATGTTTATTATCCAAGTTCTTGACACGAATACACAAATAATTTTTTTTTTTTCAAGTGAAAAAACCTCTTATTTTGAAATTCAACTTGATATAATTTAATTTATTTATAGTATCGCTATTTTTCAACTGATAAAAATAAATAAAACTTGTTTTTCTAGCCTATAATGAATAATAATGTAAATTTTTGGTTTTTTTGTTCGGCAGCATGGACAAAATAGCGACAGTGGACTCTTTTCAAATGAAACAACGTTTGCCGGCATAGAGAAGTAAAAATTCTATCAAAGTTTTTTAAAATTCATATTGAATGCATCATTTGCAATATTAACTGAATACTCGTGTTTTCAGGTTTGACGTCAACAAGGCTATTTTGTATCGAGAAATATGCGAGTGGTGAGTAAGCATTTTTCCCGCGTGCGTAAACAACGAAACAAGAAAACAAATAAACGTAGACAGTTTCACAGTTTTACTACTCACTTCTCTTAATCATGAATTGAACCTTAAAAATTTTCGATTATCTAAATTGCCTTGATATGAAAAAAAATCCTTGACCATGAGCAGCAGCCTCTCCATTTGGTTTTTTGATAAGTCACGTTTGCAATATGTGGAGGATACTTTTCTCACGGCCGTTCCTATCACATTTGCCAATCGGGCAACCTGGCAAACGTTTGATCGAGTCATTCTCCAGAGTCTCAGAGGCCACTGAGACCTTTTTTCGATCAAATGTCATTGTACAGGAGGCCGAAAAAATTCAAGAGCTGCCCTTGATTATCCCAAAGATATCGCAAATTGATTTTATCTATGATAAACCGTCGAAAATATTGTCCAATAATTTTTATATGACTGATTTAAATAATGAAAGTTTATCTTTTATCTCAAAAGTACATGATAACAGGACAATTAATTTTTTGCCCAAGTATAAACGTAAAAAACAGTGGATAATATATCACAATGAGACTCACGATCGATTGGATTTATCGACAGAGTACAGCAGTACAGTAAAATATTATGACGATGCTGCATCATCATCCAAACCCATTGCATCTTTCGACCCTTTTGTGAACAGTTCCGGTGAGGAAATGAATAGCCAAAGTGCTTTGCAAGCCATGAGACACATTTTTCAATTTGAAAACAGTCAAGAGTCTAATGAAATGCTCATAAAAAATACTGTGAATACTGTGTCAGACTTGACTAGCAGGATTGCTCTGTTGGAACACCTGGTTGACCTGATTTTATGCAGTCGTGACAATGAAATTATCGTTGAGGCACTGCTTCTGCAGGCAAAAGACCGGAGAAGCCCACGAAAAAATGAAAATCGAGACAGACTGTGTGATGAATTTGCAGCACGCAATGGAGAATTGACAATTAGTCAATTGATCGAGGGTATTCGAGCTATAATGCTTTTTGGTGATTCTTTCTATCAGTCGTCGATAGATCTCATGTGGTTAGGTATTAAACACACAGAGGATAATATTAATTCATCAAATTTACTTGAATTATTCAAAATTCTGCCGTATTTTCGAAAAAGCCGTGACATTGTTGGGGAAATTTTAATGAGAAAGTTGTCGGATTATTGGTGGGAATTAACTGGATCACAAATGAGTGTTATTGTCTCGATTTTGGCGACAAAAAATACAATAACAGAAGAAACTTTGGATATTATTAATGGTTGGATGACAAAATATATCAATTCTGCCCCGGAAGCTGAGATTTCTGATTTGTTTGAGAGTTTGACAAGTGTAAAAATCATTGATATTAAATTGGAAGAATTGTTGGTAAAATTTATTCAAATAAACGGTCAGAAAATGCAAGCTAAACTTGCGTCTATTATAATGAACTATTGCAAGGTAAATCGATTGAGGAATTCGTTGATTCTAGAATTTTTTTCTGAATATTTAATGGCAAAAGCAGAGGAAATTTCCACTCAGCAATTCTTGACAATATTTACGGCGCTTGGTTATTTAAATTATCAAATGGTTAATGATGGATCAAGTAAAGATAAATTTTGGCAAATTATTGAAGATACAGTGTGTAGAAAATTTGCTCAATTTCAATCCAGAGAAATACTCGATATTTTGCTAACATTTTCTTACTTGGGAAAATTTCCAAGTAATTTTATCAAGCTATTATTCACTGGGAACTTGAAAAAGCAATTAGACAGACATTCTGGCAGTTTGGAGTTTGCAGACAAGTTGAAACTATTTGGTAAAGTCATGTCAATAGAGTGTGATCAGTGTAAAAGCGAGGTATTGTCTTTGGTGGAGAAGAGACAGTCTCTCGGGACGATGATCAAACCGAAATTAAATCGAGTGAAGAAGCTTATATATCAGCAGCTAGTTCAAATTGTTGGTGGTGAAGACAAGCTCGTGAAATCTGTTATTTTCGGCCAGATATCGGCGCCACAACCCTGCATCATTGATACATTGATACATTTAGCTCCCGTTGCCTCAACTATTGTTAGCAACGATTTAAAAAATGTCACAAAGACTGTCCTGCTGATTCACTTTCCCGAGCACTATTGTCGCAACTCGATGGTTCTCATTGGTCCCGAAGAAATGAGGCTACGGCACTTTAGAAAATTGGGCTTTCGTGTCGTGACAGTGGATTATAAGTCTCTTCTAAGCCTGAGTTGTGACAGTGAAAAGATGTTTGAATATTTAAACGAACGATTTCGAGAGGCTGACGTGGATGGCAAATGAAATGTTAACTAATAAATATTTAATCGTTAATAGTCTGTAGGTTTTAATACGATGAATTAGACGTTTTAATGATGATGACAATTTTTTCAGCCGAGTCATCAAGTCACCAGCCGAGCTAGATGTCCTCCGATATGTTGCAAAGATCAGTTCGGATGCGCACAAGTCTGTGATGAAACGCATAAAGCCAAAAATGGCCGAGTTTCAGGGTGAAGCGATGTTCAAAGAGTATGTTTACTCTATTGGTGGATGCAGACACGTTTCCTATACATGCATCTGTGGCTCTGGTCATAATTCATCGATTTTACATTATGGCCACGCAGGTGCTCCCAACAATCGAGTTTTACAAAGCGGAGACATGTGGTAAGTTGAAGTTGATAATTTAATAAATCACGTAGTTGAGACGACAGTGGTTGGATATTTTTTAATAATATTCTGAAATAAACAAAAAAAAAAAAACGTGATTCATTGTATAGAAATATTAGTTTTTTATTTTTCTTATGTTTGATTTTGTAATTTTTAGCCTTTTTGACATGGGTGGAAATTATTGTGGATATGCTGCTGATATTACATGCAGTTTTCCGGCTAATGGAAAATTTACTGATGATCAGAAAACGATTTACAATGCCGTGCTGGCAGCAAGAGATGCAGTTATTATGGCGGCTAAACCAGGCGTTAGTTGGAGAGACATGCATTTTTTGGCTAATAAAATTATGCTTGAGTGTCTAGTGACAGCAGGATTGCTCAAGGGAAATGTTGATGAAATGATTGAGGCGGGCTTGAATGAAGTATTTCAACCGCATGGTCTTGGCCATTTGTTAGGTCTAGATGTGCACGATGTTGGAGGCTACTTGCCGGACAATCCTGAACGGTCAATCAAGCCGGGTGTTCGTAAATTACGCACTTCAAGAATACTCAAGGCTGGAATGGTGCTGACAATTGAGCCTGGATGTTACTTTATCGATTCGGTAAATCAATTTATGAAGCAAAATTTTGTTTTGTACATTCGATTTAATTCAATTAACTAATCAACTTGTTTTTTAGTTGTTGAATGGTGCGTTGGCCAATCCCGCTCAAAGTCAATTTATTAATACAACAGTGCTAGAGAAATTTCGGGGATTCGGTGGAGTTAGGATTGAAGATGATGTCCTTATCACCGACAATGGCGTCGAGAACTTCACTCACGTTCCACGCACGTAAGTTTATTTTCAACCCACAATTTCGCACTTTTTTTCAAGAAGTTCATGTGGATTCTGATGTGCAAAGAAAATTTGTACAATCTTCGATTTATGAAATATTTTTTATTGTTCACAGCATTGCAGAAATTGAAGAATGGATGCAACCGGACGACCATCAAAATTCTTATCGATGAGTCATGAGTCACATGTATTTTCTGTCATTGCACGCGGTACATATTGAGGTTTATTTTATCTATTTTTCGTTCGTTTGATAAAATTTTCGAGTTCGAAATTGTTTAGGTATTTTGGGTGACGTCAGTCAATTTATTTTTATCAATTTATTGTTGCTTTATCAATCATAAACACGATAAAAATACTAAAAATAATTTTTCAATTTTTTTTTTACTCACAGTTAAGAAATTTTATCGACATTTATTCTCGCTGCATATTTTTGAGTTATATTGCTAGTCCAGTGAGTGCGGTCATTTGTAAAGAATAAATATATTTTTTAATTGATCAATAAAAATTTGCAGTAATATTCTACGATTGACTAAATACTTCCGCGTATAATTATAGCTCAACTATAGCGTATTAAATTTATATACTCATGCATATACTGATTAATTATTGAGACTGACTATATTTTACAACGTATAGTAATATATATATTCAAATAGTCAAGTGTCTCATATTTTGTTGTGCGACGTCATCATTGCCGTCATTGTTGAGATATACAAATGATAGATAAGTTGACTGTCAATACTTATATAACTCTATGGAAAAAAAAGATAATTGATCTAATCAAAAATAGATAGTAGGTTTATATGACAATATATTTTATTATTCTTATACACTTACGTTAATTTTCGGTCGAAAAATTGATGAAAAAAATTATTTTTCGATTGTGTGTCTGGGAATTTTCATTTGGTTTTAATAATATTATTTAATAAAAATGCGGAAAAAAATCTAAAGGCTTTGCAGGAACCGCAGGTTTAATATCAAAGAAATCTGCTTGTTTTCCCGCAATGAATCAACTGATAACATAAATGAATGTGCGGTGAAAATTGATTTTTATACTTATGCATACATATATATGTTTTTTTATAAACTTTATTGCTTGGTTCTATTATATTTTCGAAATATAGTTGGATATAGTTGGTGATGTGTTGATTCGAGGTAATAAACCAAGACATATGAAAGCATTATCAATGACGTACTATTGATCAATTAAAAGCGTCTTTGATTGTAGCTTCGATCAATACAAGTATAAGAAATTTATAAATACACACGGGAGTCGAAGTTTGACTGAAAACACGACTAGATCGGGCAAAAGTCTTTGGCCTCGTGCGTTTGCACTCCGCCCCTTCGACTGACGTAGGTATCGGCAGGCTGTGCAGACGCACGTCAGCCTGTGCTATCGTGTGTATCGTATATACAGAGTACAGTAGTAAATCGACTGTTGTGCAGCGCACATCGACCAGCTATCAAACGCTTATAAAATAATATCAGTGTGAAAATTGATTTTATAAAATGTTGACAAGTTCGATTATTTTTTTTCTTCAACATTTAACAATAACTGAAAAGTATAATTTTCATTGTGTTGGATGCGTACGTATACAATAATAATCAAGAAAAATTTAATTAAAACGTGGCAATCAAAAAAGTGCTGACAAAAATGAGTGAGAAATGTTTGTGGACTTGTATTTGTTCGGGATCCAAGATAACAGAGTCATTGTCGACTGGGTCGCGTTGACGTACAATAATTCCCGCGACGAATCGTTTATCCGAACTTTCACGAGTCTCATCGATCCGCGTCGAGAGTAGACGTCGCGCGCCGCGACGCCCTCTCCTCCCCCGTGAGACACATTCGTTCGCCTGCTGAGTCGATCTTCGACGCCCGTCCCAGCTATTACGCGTCGGATATCGCCTCCTTCGCAGTGAAAAAGAAGAAAAAAAAAACAAGAAGAAAACAAGAACCCTGTCACGCCGTACCTCTATGCTAACGTGTCTCACTCTCCGCAGATATAACGGTGATTATCCAAGGGTTAATGCAAACGTGCTGGTGATCAAGTGTTTAAAATATATACCAACATATATATATATATATATATTAGTGTGAGTTGATTGAAATTTTGAATTTGTTATTTTTATCAAGTCTGAAAAACGACGTCAAATACTGACATAAGTACGTGGATTACGTTCACTCAGATGATTTATAATGCTATTTTAATTGAACATGATTCGCCACACTGCCCGGAGAGCTCGTAAAAAATGAATTTTCACGGTTGTTTTACTTGGTGGATAAGATTTTTCTATACCAGTGACTCGAGTGTTTTGAATAGCTAATTGAACCCTGGAAAGGTTGAGAAAAAAAATTGATATATATATCTTTTTTCTCTCCTCATCAAGGATTGTAGTTGGATTGAGAGTAATGTTTTGTTTCCAACGGCCGTTTACGCGACGATCATCTACGGGCCCTGCGCTGGAGGGACCAAACTCTCCGGGCTCGACGAAAATGATGAAAATCAGGGGATTAAGCACAAAACGCCGAAGCTCAGAAGTTATTAGCGACGGATCACGGTCGTCGTCAATTCAATTTATCGATCAGGAGGTCTCGCTCTCTACGAGCAGCAGTACAGACACACTCCCGGGCATTTGTGCCGACTATTTGGACGGAGATCCGCTGTCGCCGGGCTCAGCACCGCTGGCCACCCCGGATACACTGATAACAACGAATGGCCTGAGCGTTGATGATCAGGAGACAACACAAGTAGAGTTTGCAGTGTTGCCTTCACGCGGCCCCAAGCTTCGCACTACGCGGCGTCGTAGGAAGATGCTGCTTCGAATAACTTCGCGACTTTCAAATACCAATGGAAGCGCTGGCGAGAGCCCACTGTCACTCAGCCCAGCACACTTTTCAGTCCGGCAAGACAGTGACACGAAGAAAAAGACAGTGAGGGGCCTGAAGGCACGCTCAGCCAATGATCTACTATCGTTGAATGCTTCAAGTCAAGAGGAGGAGGACGGCCAGTCTGACGACGAAACTGAGACTGAGGAAGGCTCGTCACTGCCGTCCAGTCCGGCGGCCACTATTTCTGTCGGCCTTGCACCTGCTCAAGTACCGTACTACTCATTTCTGTCGGCCAACGGCGGGGCCATGCGACAGGAAAGCACGAGCACCAGCTCACCCCAGTTGTCATCGGGTGTTGAGCCGCTTAAAAGGTCGGAAACCATTGCACCAAGCTCTGTGGCTGATGACTGTCCTTCTGGCATGAGTTTGCTGAAGAAACCCGACACTCTCGACTCTAGCTGCCTTCCTGCTGCGCGCTCCTGTCCCAATCTCGAGCAGCAGTCCACCGTCTCGTCTGCCAGTGAGTCGTCCAGTCACAGTCCCAGTCCTGGACCCTGTGGACCCCGATTTAAGCCACTGCAAGAGGGTGACATTCAACTGTGCTATCTCAATCACACGCGAACTCTTGTCAGCAAAATTCTGTCCAGCAAATTCCTCAGGCGTTGGGAAACGCATCATCTCTATCTCAACGATGCCTGTCTCTCGTCTAAAACGGTTCGTATTTTTGCGTGATTTTGGGTTGGTTTAATTGCAATATTTTTGTTTTCTGCGTTGATGCTTCTCCAAATAGTTTTATTTTATTTTACTTTTCGTTTGTTTATCTCCAATCAGTATTATTGTACATGCTCGATCAAATAGATTTTTCTAGATCTTCATTGGGTTGGATATTGTTGGTTTGATAGGTGTTGTGATTAACAGTGTATTTCTGTTATTATTCTTCAATATTTTTTTTTTTTTTTGTTATCTTGTGTTAAGAAAATCCATTATTGTCGAGTTATAGCAGTATTTGTTGAGACTTAGATTAGAGTTAATAGTCAATTTTTAATGGGTATTTCGATTTTTCTTGCGTCGTCAGCTATCAGGTTTGTTGAGTATTAAAAAAATTGTTTGGTTTTGTTTAGTTTTATTGTTGGCTGTATCCAGATATTTTCCGGATTGTGCGAGATACAAATCTTGTTAGTCACGGTGACAGGCTAAAATATAGGGTTCGTGGGAAGAAAAAAATTAATTATTTATACATTGACATTGATAAACAATTGTTTGTACATTGTGTCTTATCTTTAATCTCGAGTTTTACGTTGGATATATCTTTAGTTCAATCGTTTCCTACTGTTTTGTAAAGCACGACACAGTTTATTTTTTCAATTGTGCTGTGATACTTTTAAGATTTACCAAGTGGATCGGCTTTGTAGCGTCGCGTTTGGTGAATAATAGATATGACTCAATTCTTTTTTTCCTCCTCTCAAAGGTGATAATAGCCATTGTAAATAATGAGTGAGCCCGTGGTGATAAATTTCCCGCGGTTATCAATTAAATAAAAAATGGGTTATTGTGGAAAAGAGGGCTGAATGGTTATAAGCAGGGATAAAAAATATAAAAAAAAAACAACATTTGGTTATTGCGACAATATCTTGTCATATGGAATTTTTCTGTACTCACTTTCGGACATTGATGTATAACACTTGTTCAAATGCATATATACATTTTACGCGTATTATTGATATTTGATTTATTACCGCGAATAGGTACTTAATTTTTAGTATACAATGAATAACTTATATCGTAGGAGTATATATAGATATATTTATCTGATATCAGTCTTTTTCTTACTACGAATATGAATATGCCATTATATCTCGTTGAGCACATGTATAGAGTGATAAATGTTGAAAAAAAAAAAAAAAATTAGTGATCAATTGTCAAGTCTCGGAAGCAAGAATGTGTAAATATATATATATGCGTGTGTGTATTCTATAAGTTTACACGTGGATTAGATAATTATTTCTATGATTAATTGCTATCACACATGCACAATCATTCTCATTGAGTTTGCTAATTTTTTTTTCTTTTCTTTCAATCAAGTCCTAAAACTTCTTCTGTTATTTTGCTTATTTAATTTTTTTTTTCCCTCAATGCAAGTCGCCTTGGCATCAAGTGATATATGCAGAAAGCGTTCTATACATTTATTCAGAGTAACTTTAATTGGATTAAATTAAATTAGACTTGAATTAAAAATTTTTTTTTTTATCAACTTTGGCTTATAATGAAACTTTAGATTTGTATTTCTGCCACAGAGTTAACCTTGAGAGTTTACCATTGAGTTTAAAGTGACTCTTAAGACTGATTATATTTTGCTCACTTGAATAATCAGATTTTATATTAATATAATCAGGCATAAGTCGAATTAAATTATCAGTTGAAATGTTGATAATTGAAATATTGTCTTTAATTTTCGTTGGGTTTATTTATATTGAAATAGTATTATATTATTAATTAAATATAGTTTTATATTATATTTGGTATTATCAATATTTTTAGACTTTTGGTAAAATATTTTTTTTCTTTTTCTTTTATCATGATGAATGAAATTTATGTTTAGCATACTTTTAAAAATGGAACCGATGAAATACCGTGTTTCCTGAAAGAGATAATGGATTTTTAAACAAGATCAAGGTTTATTGACATTATTAGTAAAACTATCAAACAAGTGTGTTCGCGACGAGTTTGATGAAAAATTCACCAACAAAGGACGTGTTAAATTTTTAGAATATTTTATCCTTATCTTTGAGGTTTTTTATGATGTTAGTTGACGAGTTGGCTGGCTCCGCTTTCAAATGCTCAGTTAATGCAAATACTATATAGGCTTATATATTTACTATACCGTTATATATAGTTTCATTTAGGAATCTGGTTGAGAGAGACATGCCAGTATTGTCACCGTTCATTCGACCTCCCACTCACTCGCCCTCTCTCTGAAATACACTTACTGCTGATGCTGAATCCTCCACTTTCCGTGAACATTTCATATCAGAGATATAATGTTTCGCGAGACGTGCGTGCCAGAGCGTTTGACGTCAAAGCTGACCCTGGATATACGTTTCCGTAGACGGATGCCGTAGATTGTCACTCTGATGGTCTTGGTTGTTTCTCTCGAATAGTTGTATGGGAAAAAAAATATTTTTGCCAGTAAACCACTTGTCAAATCATCACTGAGCTGGCTTCTAAAAAATTTTTGTTTTTTCTAGTCTTCAATGAATTTAAGTTTTTGAAAGATTGAATGAAAACGATTATACTGTATACGATTATAATGTTTCTTTGTAATTTTTTCTGCGGATACAAGTTCAACAGAATTTTTGATGACTGCTTGAGCGTATATATCTACATATCTTTATTCACAGGGTGACAATAAGTCGAGTTAATGGGACACGTGACTCAGACGGATTTTCCACGCACGAGCATCACCCGTTTTTCCCAAAGCCCCAAGTATTTACAAAGAATTGCACATACGTATGTCACCTTATACTCTCTGACTACATATACTCGTGATGACACGTTGTGTACTCTGACGCTAAATACACAAAAAAAAAATATTACACATGTGATATCGAATTTTTTTTTTATAAAAAAATTCCGGTAATATATCGCTGCTATCTATTTAATCAGTCGTATACAACAAAAAAAGATTAAAACACCTAGATATTTGATCTGAATCTTGACTTTTCTTTTTCAACTCGCGTATCAATGAATAACCAGATATTCTCTATATTTAATGACGCACACGAAATTGACCTCCATATAGATGGAGTAGAAAATTTATTGCGGGTTGTCAGTTGATATTTTTTTTCTCACAACATGTAGTTTTTTATTGCACATAATTTTATCTACGTATATTGATATATGGATATTTTTTAAACATTATATATTGATGGCATATTTTTTTCCCAGAGTAAGCCAATTCGTTATCAGTTTGTACATCACAAATATAAAAAGTATACACAAGTAATTCATGGAAATGAAAGCATGATCATGCGTCACATGTGTCCATATATACCTGTAAACCCGATTATCGACGTCATCACAGCGCGTATAGTCGTGAGCCTTAATAATCCAAGGTGAATTGTTATTTTTAAAGATACTATCAATTTACTCAATTATTTATTTCACTTGATTTACGACTGTTTACACATATGTCAATCTTGAGAAATTTCTTTTTATTTTATACTATAGTGAGTTATTATTATCATCATCATCATCATCATCATTTTATTCATTCAAGAATTTCTCATTTTGGTCGTGAAAAATATATGTGAGAGTTGTTTCAATTTATTCAGTGTTTTAAATGTTACAGTATAGTTTTGATTTATTATTCAACCTTTGGCCAAGTAGAGAGTTGAAATGTAGAGTTCAAAGAGTATAGTTAATTTTAGCAGAGTAGTTTTATTAATTATAATTTAGAAATAGATGATATTATATAGACTGATGGCGAAGGGGGCAGGTCACATTCATTGATTCTCTTGTCGCTGTGGTGCCCTTATTCCACTGATGCAGGTTCATTGAGGGTGGATGCAAGCCAACGCGGCAGAGATTAGGTTGAGCTTGCTCGAACAGTCGTTCAACCCGCGGCCTAGATTCGACACTGACGTCATTGACTCTCTTCCCGACGGAAGCGTGCGCAGCCTGCCGCATTCCCCTCTTCCGTTTCACGTGTACGGCCACGCCATAAAGTGCTTACAAAAAAATAACACACAGGGCAAGGCGCAATGCCCCCCTCAAACCCTCTTCACGTGCACTTTATGCAACCGGGCCAACTGAATTTAAGTTGGGTTTCTCACGATCCCACGATCTATACACCGGGCTGTAACAATAACAATTCGCATAGACGTCACGTTCGTTATTTTTTACCTTTTATGTTTTTGGTAATGAAAAATTCGGCTTGGGTGATAACGCCAGAGTATCATATATGTCTGCGCGCAAAGAGAGAGATTGTAATATACCGGAAGTTACCACAACACTCGTCACCGACCCACTGACATACTTTAGGGAATGCCGTGGCAATTGAGGAATCTCCGGGTTATTTTTATATCCGAATTTTTTTTTTTACCGAAGTAAATGTGTGACTATTAAATACATGTTTATTACATATTTTCTTCTTTATAAATGATCTCGTAAAATTTAACACGAGAAGCGTGAGAGCAAGTGGTTTTTTTCTGTTTTTCTGATTTATGTCAGTCGTTCTCCGAGACATGTTAGTGAGCAATTAATTAATTGACGTCTTTAACGCGTCAGTTTGAAATGTATATGTTGCAATTTCTGATAGTGTAACTGCAATGTAATCAACTCGCGTGTATTGCAATAAGAATTTTACTCTCTTGCAATCTTGCGCTTTGTTTAATTAATAAATGTCGCAGTGTGTGGAGATTGTGCGATAAGATGTGGCGGCGGGCCAATGCAGCATTTAAATAATGAGAAAACTTTGTTTGCAGCCAACGGGGTTTTTGCAGCAGCCCGTTCTCTACAGCAGCATGACAGAGGTTTACACGGTAGCAAGATGGGATCCTACTTACAAGTACTGTTTGCGAATTGTTTTGCCCGATGGATCGCTGCTGCTTCAGGCGAGCAATGCATATACACGTGATCAATGGTATCACTCGATTTTATGGAAGGTAAATAGATTTTATTATTAATTGACGATATTGATTTTGTGGTATATTAATTTTAATGGCTTATCCTTAGAAAAATATATTCAAGTATCAGCAAACGATCTCGTTGAATCCGGCGGACGATGTAGTGCTCCGAGAGTTGAAATCGATGGTGGATTTTGCTCTTTGGACGCCACTTCAGGATGAACGAATCAACAGAACGCCCTTGGAGGCAATGGCAAAGCTTCTCGAGGACTCGGCACGGCTAAGTGTTGATGATGCGGATAAAAAGAAGCAAATTGAGGCTGAAGAAAGTCGGCCAGATCGACGAAGTTGGGTTGAAGCAGTGTTTGCCGTGGCTGCACCACTTTTAGAAAAAGTTGCTGCACCACCAATTCTCGCTCGGCTTCTCGCAAAATTTATTCAAAAGCATCCAACATCATCTCTAGTTCCTGCTCTGACTACGGCAATTACTCGTTGCCTCAAGTATACCGTGGACTTTGGCAAATGCCCGGGCATGCGAGAACTCGGCCAGATGTGGATCGCTGCATCCTATGATTATGAAGATGGCGAGCAGTATATTCGCGATTATATTCAAATGATTCACGGTCCTGGCAGTGATTGTCCGCATCCGCGAATTGCCCCAAATCTAGCGGCCATTTGTATTGCCGGAATATTTCACAGATTTGACGTTGTCAAGTTGGGTGTTAAGGATGAGAGCGGCAAGCCGTATATTCCGCCTTTGCAGTGCTTCCTCTTGGTTCTCGATATACTGTCCGAATATGCTGACTGGAGGCCAGAGCTTGCTGGCTTGATTCATCCCATTCCCTTTCCACCGGAAGCTCTGTCAAACAAAGACGTGCAGGACATTGTTCTGCTACGAGTTGTCAGGCGTCTGGCCAATGACCCACGTTGTCACGTTCATCAACGGCTACTTCCCATGCATGAGATTCGCACTGGATGGATCTATATTGTCGCTCCACCCAATCCCACGTGTCCGGATGATGGCACGCTCTTTGCGGAAATTGTAAGCACCAATGAGAGAGAGAGAGATGAAATATTTAATAAGATTAAAAATCAATACTTTCTGTGTATTATTCTAGTTGACAAGCCTGCTTAAGTGCTGTTGCCGACGCAAAAAGTTTGTTAATTCTCTGCTGAAGCG
This sequence comes from Macrocentrus cingulum, assembly GCA_002156465.1. NCBI lineage: Eukaryota > Metazoa > Arthropoda > Insecta > Hymenoptera > Braconidae > Macrocentrus > Macrocentrus cingulum. Next base: position 50,321 of record MVJL01009078.1, on the reverse strand, counting down.
GACAGAAAGTGCGTGTATGCTGCTGGCGGTGAGAAGTTGTCAGGCAGCTCAAGAAGCGCTCGGTCTCATGCTCGAGTGGCGCCTTTTGACCAGTGACGAAATGAGGGTTCAAGTGACTTCTGCGCTTCAGTCAACTCCCTCAGGGAGGGCTCTATACTCTACACTCTGTCAACAGCAAAGAAGTCTTCAAGAGTTGGTAAGAGATGTTTTTCACGTTTTTTTTTTGCTTCTTCTTTTTTTGTCAAACGAGCTACCTGGTACACTCAAGTCAATGCTTAGAGTCTTATTGTTGGAATTATTTGACAATCACAGCAGCAGAAAGGTGGACCAAAGAAACTCACACTTCCCACCCGGGCAACTGACGCTGATGTGGCTCTTCTTCTTGGCGGCGGTGCTCTCGGAAATTTAGAGTATCTCAGCTTGGCATTTACTTCAGTCACATCGGCGTGCGCCGAGGAGTTGATAAAATTACCTGGCCTCAGGCATTTAAATTTGTGGGCCACGCAATTTGGCGATGCTGGCTTGCAAATGATTAGCGAACATTTACCTAAGCTTCAGGTGCTCAATTTATGTGAGACGCCTGTGTCTGACCGAGGAATTTCTACTCTTGGATGTAAGTTATTTGTTTGATATTATATTGGAGTTTTTTTTTTGTTTAAGAGTTTTATGAATTAAAAAGAAATTTGATTGTTGTGTGTATTAAGTTATAGTTTGTCTTTGCAGCGCTCACCAATTTACGTCAATTGAATTTAAACAGCACTAAATTATCAGCACAAGCATTTGAATCGTTGAAAAAACGTTTGCCAGCTCTTCAGGAGTTTGATGTGCGATATACAGAGGCCTGGTGACCCGAGGCCATATCCCAAGTTTCATCGCCGGCAAATAAATTTAACAATACTCACAGTAATAGTGTGAAAAAACACATCAATGGGGAGCATTAATTTTTACTGCTTCTCACCAATTGAATACAACGGCTTACTATTATATAAATTTTTCAATATAATCATCGTGGGATTCATATCGAAGTGTGGTATTTGGATCAATCATTTGAAGATAAGTGTTCTATCGGTGAAAAAAAAAAAAAAAACAAACAATAATGCGTGTAGTATGATTTTTTGAAAGATTTTCTAAGTCTTTGAATTAGTTAATGTTAAAATGCCGTACATTTTATATATATATATATAAATAATTTAATTTATTATGAAAATTATGAAAAAATCAATTAAGCATGTAGTTAGATATCCAATTAGTCATGAATTTCAAGTCAAATCGAATATTCTTATTAATATTACTGAAAAATTTGGATAAGTAATCCGCATTTTTTGCACATTCGTCGACAATTATATATATATAGCGAAAGTTATAGAGGGCCATAGGCAGTGTGAGGCAGAAAAACAAACAAAGTATAATTCAAGAAAAAGAAAAAGAAAAAAACTACTTTTTTTCTGCTTTTAATATAATTAATAATCCCTCGTCTATAAGGGTGTCCACTGCCTTAACCACGAGTTCTGAGTAATCACACTGCCATAAAAGTAGGAGAATTGCATTATCTTCTCGCAAGTCAAATAGAAAATCAACACAAATAATATATATATAAATTTACCAAATTATAGATATTGAAATTATTATTCGTAGTATTTCGAGTACGAGTTGTGTGTTTCAAAGTATTCCGGGATGATGTTTTAGTTTTTATAATGTACATAGTTAAGCAGGATAATGATAATAATTTATTGTAGATAGGAAATATTTATATGTTATAAAAGAAAAAAATAATAATAAATGTAATAACATCTATATCTATTGAGATTGCGAGTGATAGGAGCACGGGGTAATTCTGCGGAAGATGATCGATAACTTCTTGTGTATAGACAAAATATTAATGTTCTAGAAAAAAAAAAAAAATAGAGAAATAGTTGATGGATAACGACATTAATTGAATAACCATGCTTCACACATTATTACAATATCCTTCTTTGTTTTTTAAAGAAAATATTGATTGACAGTCACTTAAATTTACTAATAGTCAGAGAAAGGATGTCGTTATCTGTTTTACTTGACTCGATTAAATTCTCCTGAATTGCCCCCCTAAAAAATGCTAAAGTTTCAGCGTGTGACGGCGTACAAGCAAAATCACAATTGGCATAAATTATCTATTTATTTTAATTGGATATGATTAATACCTAAATATAGGACGACTGATTGTGTATTTTGTTTTCCAATATTGTCAAGCTTCTGGGGAGCAAAAGCATTATTATGAGAAGACTGCTTATGTCAATTTTTTCATTAAGAATTATTAAGTTAGTTATTTAATCGTGATGAAGTTATTAATTATAAATAAAATTTCAAATTAAATAATAACACACTTGTGTGCGATGACAAACGAATGAAAATAATTCACAATGATTTTTATTTATAATGATTTAATTTATTCAGCAAACCTCAGGAATTTGTATTTAAATCTATTTTTTCTCTTGTTTTCCGTGCACTTTTCAGCATTTTAAATTAAATGTCGAGTAGATCTCTGATGATTACATTGAAAATTGAAAAGTTAATCGCACTCTATTGGTTCTCGAGAGCTACTTTTTTCCCTGCAGTCTATTATACTGGTCGATTAAATTATTAGATGACCTTTTGTCAAAGTGAATTGACGTCAAATAGTTTTTTTATGATTCAGAAACTGTGAGTTGTTATTAGAATTTCATGAAATATTCTAGAACGCGTGTGAATGTGTTTAGGAAAATTTTTTTAACTATTGAAAATAATAATGCGGTATCTTGGTATAGGAGAATATGAGGCAAAATGGAGGTACTTGAGGTAATAATGATTTTTTAAACAACACAAGTGTAAAAATGGAGTAAAAGCTTGTTAAAAAAGGACAAAATTTGAAGAAATAGTTATACAGTTGCTTATAGAATACAGTTTTACTGATGTCAAATTACAGTAAAAGTTATAGATAGACAGCACAAAAAGTTTAACAGATGATTATAGATAATAGTTAAAACAAAGTTTGACTATACAATTAAATTCAATTGCAGTTGGCGCAATTGAAGAAAAAAAAATTCTACTTGTTTTTTTCAGGTACACCATTTTGCCCCACATTTTTTTATATAAAACAAAAAAAAAAAAAACTTGGTAAATAACATATTTTCTAGATTCTTTTTGTGTTTTTATTTCTTATATGTATTATTAATTGAATACGAATCAACACATTATCCGATAAATTTTTTAGGAACATTCTTTGAGGAAAGTGAAAAATATAGATTAAACGTGCGCGCATATTTTAGAACAGAAAAATAAATATTTAATCAGCTAATCAAATGGTGAGATATGTATATCATCTTATATTACTGCCAATGTCTATGAATTTTAAATCACCCTGTATACAAGAAAAAAGACCGAAGCAAAACAAAGTACTTCGAGATCGTTATATATTTTTTTTCTTTCATCAATGACTGTAGATTTCAATGATTTTAAGGATTTCAAGTTTGAAAAACGACTCTGCAGTGTTTTATTTTGCTTTTTTTCACTTAAACTAGATTTATGAATGAGAATACTTTTTTACGACACTTGGGGTAAGATGAATTAATATGTGTTGTTTTTAATTTTTTTTCCACGATGATTGATCCTTAATGGGACGATAAGCAGGTCGATCGAGCCTGGAGATCGATGGACTGCTTAGATCTAAATCGATCTTAGATTGCAGATTTGATGGCAATTCACGCCACACAGCTTCAGGTACAGTTTCTGAAGTAATACCAAGCACAATGAAATTAATACCAATTCAAATTGATAAAGCTTGAATTATTATGTGTGTGTACCTTTGCACTTGTAGAGTAAATCTGACCATATAATCATTTCCTGTGAGAAACAAAAAACTCCAAGTCGACCACCGGTTAATACCGAGTTGAAAACATTCCCCGAATCTGCGACTAAACGTGGTCCCTCATGTATCCACAGTCTAATGAGACCAATTTGTGGCCTATGAATTAAATGCCATCTGTATGATGTCCTCTCCTTCCAGCCCGCATTTCGCGGATCCTTCCAAAGTAATTTCACTTGGTTGGCCGTGTCACCAGTATGCCAAAGACTGTTACGCATAACTTTACCAGGACCTGTCGCTGATTCCACTAGTTTCAATTGTATTCCCGGCTCGGCTACAGCTCGAAATGGTGTTGCACGCCAATATGTTTGTGTATTTTTCTTCCACATCACCGTATAAAATCTGTGTGTGTTTTGATATGAAAATACAAAGCCTACGTAGTCATCATCAATTTCTGTATTCACGAAAAACGTTCCCTCAAAGTCCACTCCGGTGAATCTATCATATCCTTTCAATGAATAACACAATTTGTAGGATTAAAATAACAAAAAATGACAGAAAAAAGAAAACAATTTGTTGTACAACTAGTAATAAATTTAAATATTAAACTTATTTTTATATATTCTTTATCACTTACCTACTGCTATTCCAGGATCGCTATTTTTAGTTTGCACGATTTCCGAGCCGTTGTGATGGATTTGCCACTTGGGATCTATTTGAGCTTCTCCTTCAGGATCCAGAGCAATCGTCTCATATTTTCGAAAGTCTGTCGTCCATACTTGACTATTGTTCGGACAATTGTCATGATTATTTGCAACTGTATCATTGTCGTTGTCATTCCAGCAAGCATCGCCGTATAATCCACCTGGAGCGTAAGTTTACATGAGTATTTTATTTTTATTTGATATTTTTGAAAGGTTTTTCACAAATATTGTCCATCTAGCAATTTAATTTTTATATCTACTAAGGCTTTATAAATACGCGAAAGGTATACAAAAACCGCCTATTTTTTGTTTTTCGGGTCTCATATTAAAAAATCATAATTCATCATGTTTTAAGAGCTGTCCAAAAAAAAAAAATCAGACTGATGCAAGCATTTTTTGAGGTCACTTTTGAATTTTGAAATCTGCAAAAATGGTCAAAGTGTAAGAGTAAATAATTTTTATTTGTTTTTTTTTTTTTGTTTTTTTTTTTTTGCACCACCTCATGTGACTATCAACATTATGACGTTGGATTTTTTTTTATTTTCTTTATTTTGTGAAGTATTTTGCGTTAATAATTTTTGTAGATTTTAAAATTCATGAACGACCTTTAAAAATGCTTGTATCGAGCTGATTTTTTTTAGTGGGGTTCAAAACATTATAAAGAATGATTTTTTAAAATGAGACCCGAAAAAGAAAAAATAGGCGGTTTTTTGCGCCACCCTGGTATATATGTTAATATTAAACTTTTTATTGCAGAAAATGAGTGATTTTATTACCTCGAGTCCTCTCCTGGTTTGGATTATAAACGTAGCGGCAGTTATCGACATCATTTGGCACGCCGTCATTGTCAGCATCGTCGTCACACTCATCGCCAATGTGATCATTGTCAGAGTCTGTTTGCTCGGCGTTGGCTTTGTCTGGACAATTGTCAATATCGTCCTGAATACCGTCAGAATCTCTGTCATGATCATTATCACAGGCGTCTCCAACACCGTCGCCGTCTTTGTCTTCCTGGTCATAGTTGACCACCGACAGACAATTGTCGCAAGCATCGCCAACGCCGTCGCCATCCGAATCCCTCTGGTCTGGATTTCTCCTCGTTTGACAATTGTCCATATGATTTGGAATTCCTGGTAATTTTTATCCTTTATACATATTTCATTTTGTCTAATAAAAAAAATTTATTTCAGGAAAAAAAAATTCCCTGACTGCGTTCGGGGAATATTTATTTACCATCATTGTCAATGTCGTCATCGCATGCATCTCCATATCCATCGCCGTCAATATCAGACTGATTTAAAGTAAAGACCGACGGGCAGTTATCACACTCATCACCCCAACTGTCACGATCCATATTGTCTTGTCGAGGGTTGTACGTGAGCTGACAGTTATCTGAGGGATTGAGAACACCGTCGTCATCGGCGTCCGGGTCACAGGAGTCACCTAAGCCATCACCATCCACGTCTTCTTGGCCGCTGTTCGGAGTACGTGGACAATTATCAGCGGGCACGATTTGTCCGTTGTCCAGGATGAGATTTTCATCTGGGTGCTTGTCATTGTCTTCATCATTTCCGCACTTTATGCCGTTTCCAGCCCATCCCGTGCGACACTGCAGGTGAGAGTAGATGCGATTAAATCAGAAGAGCAATAAATTCATACAAATAGTAGCATAAAAAAAATTTCTAACTCTACTAAACATATTTACAAAATATATTATTTTTATAGCTACTAGAATAATAAAAAAAAAAAAATAATGGAATTTTTTATATAAAAAATATATTTTAATTGTGTAAATTTTGGCCAAAATAATGATTAAATAAATATATAAATTATACTCAAATGCATATATAATATACTCAATTATATTTATAATTTATATAAATAATGTATGAAAAATGTATATAATTTGGGCAAAAATTTATGTATTTAAAACATATTTTTTATGTAAAAAATTCCATTATTTTATATATTTTTTAATAATTTTAAGATAAAAATCTTATATTATGTAAATATTTTTCTATTCTTCCTATTGCTTCACATAAGCGGTGTGCAATAAATTCGAAAAATATTCTCTGCATATTTAACATTGAATTTATTTTACCTGGCAGTAGTACTGGTTTAATGCATTGCAGATGCAGTCGGCATTCTTGTCGCAGATTGTCACACGATCGGGACAAATATTGCGATCTGATCGACAGCCGACCGTTTGATCTCCGACAAAGCCGGGCCTGCATGCTCCGCACATAAAGGTACCCTAGAATCAACAAATAACATTTTCTTTTGTTCGAGATAGTTACAATTGTTGAATTGCAGCGCAAATTACCGGAATATTGATGCACTCGGAATTGGGCACGCAACCACCGTTCCTGCCGTCTTCGCACTCGTTAATGTCCTGGCACACCTGCTTATTCCTGATGGCGTACTCAATGCCAATACCCCTGGTCTCGTTCCCAGTAAATCCCGGGGGACATGGAAGGCATCTATCGACGGGCAGTGTTCATTTACCGGATTGGGTGGGTAAACTTTGTCATGATTTACCCACAATTAAGTTTATACACTCTGTCTTGGAATTAATTGTGAATACTAAAGTGATGGAGAAAAAAAAAACTCTTTTTTTCCAGGTTTCATCGTGTTTCAAGTATATGACAGACTAAATTAATAATTCAATAAAAAAAAATGAACATTGGAAGATATCGAGGAGGGTGAGAGGAATTTTTGTGATATTTCAAGGCTAATGCGATGAATTAATATTCAGCCGGTATATAGCTGTTTTGTATTATTATCGTAGATATATCCTTTGCAATTATTCATGTAATTACACAGCATTCATTTAAGTACAATAGAAAAAAAAAAACGAAAATGAACTAAACTATGTATTTCAGAATGTGAAAATGAAGATAGAGGAGAACAAAGAGAAAATTTTTCAAGAGATTATTTTAACTTTTGTGAGAAAGGAAGAAAAAAAAAAAGACGATATCACAAACTGACACATGTGATTAAATATATTTTCCCCGTGATTAATTGGAAAATTCCCCGTCAGACTCGCACCTGTATCCCGGCGTGGTGTTCACGCACTGAGATCTGGAGTCACACGGCTGGTGGAGGTCGCACTCGTCAATGTCCTGGCAGTTGGTTCCGTTGCCGGTGTATCCTTCGGGACACGCGCCACATCGATAGTACGGATGTTCGGGCAGTGAGTGACACGTTACAGCAGAGTCGCAGGGTTGAGCGTCGCAACCTCTCAGGCGTTGGCAGTACTCGCCGTTGCCGGTGTAGCCCGGAGGACAGGAGCCGCACCTGAAGGAAATCGTTTTCGGTTCGCGAAGTCACGGCGAGACGTCGGATGTTTTTGTTCTTTTTTCAGGGGCACAAATGGGAAAAATACAGATGAAAACTCTGACTTACCTGAAGCCACCGCGGCTATTTTGACATCGCACGCCGGCAAAGCATGGGTTATCCGAGCAGGACCGGAGTCGGCAGTGTCTGCCGTCGCCGATGTAACCGTGGGGGCAGGCCACGCACTCTGGTCCCGCGTCCGTGTCACGACAGTGAGCTCCAGGGTAGCAGGGACTCTGGTGTCGACAAGATGCACGTGGAACAGGTGGTGGCGCTGGTGTAGCTAAAATTTATTTATTTATTAATATTTATTTCATTGAAAATTTTTTTTCAGTGCGCTCACTTATTTCTTCACGGCAGGCGTGACATTCTTCAATGAGTTTCCGGATGTAGCGTGTTTCTTGCGTCTAAAAGGACACAAAATACAGGTTTTTACCGATAAAACGGATTTTTGGCAATGACAAAGGTTTTAATTTTTGATTTTATCTGCCATACGTTTCTCTCTAGTTCACTCCAAATTCGTCGGGTGACTTCAATCAACTCATTCAGAGTTTTCACGAGCGTGATATCTCCAACACAGTCTGCTTGAAGAAAATAAGTAATAACAATTGTTTAAATTTGATTTGATAAATGTAAAGAAGAGTTTTCTTGATATATTAACGATCATACTTATTTCATCGAGTGTGCGAAGAGGGGGAATATCTCCTCTATGGATTTCACCTCTTCGCCGTACTCTCGAAACAGTAGCAGAGTAATTGCCCGGGTGATCCACGTCCTCGAGACGTGTGCGACAGCCCGCTTTCTCCCACAGCTCGAATATTTCCGAGCTTCTGTGAATTCTAGTTCTGTACTTCCTCTCCCGGTACTGTCCCAATATACAAAAATATCCAACATCAACATCTTGAAATATATTTAAAAAACGTGTTTAGTTTTACAGAGACATGCTGTAGTCGCGGCTGAGGAGACACAAATATTGATACATGCAACCATATACGGAGAGTCTTCGTCCCACGACGAGGTGTATGAACATCTTACTGGCCGCCCGAGTGCATTTAAAGCCACGTTAAGCGATGGTACAGTGTGATACGCGTGGAGAAATCTGTCGGGAACGCCCATGCTCGCACTGAGATTGTTGCGAAATTGAATGTCCAGGTAAGAGTATCACCGGCGTGGGTGAACCCGGTCTCTCTCTCTTATGTGTCGTATTAATTTTGTTCACTTTTCAATTTTATCTCGGGGATATGATGCGGAAGTTTACAATAAAGTTCATCTAACCAGCATGCGCTGCTGGAGAAAACTCGCAGTACAACGAATGTCAGGGACGTATGATTTCTATATGGTATTTATATCTATGAACGTATTTTACTGATGCTTTTTGTTTGTTCTGCGTGGATGAAGTCATGTCGACTCACAGTGAGTCTTTTCATGCAAAATTCCATTTAATTATGATCACATCTTACCACTTGCAGCGTCAAATCATCCGCACCGCGCTCCACAATGTCCTTGAATGTTTTCTTCATTGGAATTGCTCCTTGGATGTTGCAGTCTACATACACATCAATCCGAGAATCGGGTTTCTGCTGGTGAATCAGGAGAATTATACTCTTCATCGGCTGGGACACATTTAGACTTCCAACTTCGAGATCCTCCCTGCCAGTTTTCTTGTCCTCGACAGTTTCAAGCAGTACTGTCATTGTGAAATGTCAATTTATTTTATTTTATGATAGATGATTTTAGAATAAGCAGTTTGGACTTACTTCGACTGTTTCTATGATCCAACATGATGAAAAATTTGGTTTTTGGATCAGGATATTTGGCGGCAATCAGTGTTTCTTTACCAGTGTGATCAGATTTTTTCAATTTTACGTGTTTGATACTAATGGCAAATTCATTATCGTGCAGCACGTCCTCCAGGCTCTTGGTCAGTCCTGTGTGGCAAAATTAAATGGTGTGTATTGATGGAAAAACTTTTGGGTCTACTTGGATATATTGTTTAATTGCTTTTAGCTCGTTACACGAGGGTAATATTGAGGCCAGATTAAGGCATGAAGGTGATGTATCTTTTACGCTGTGAATGCTTCTTATAATTCTCCGTGTCATGCTGGAGGATGGTGTGGGAATGGGATGAAGAGGCATTTTGAAAGTAGGTCTATTACGTGCAATCGTTATTGCATCATGATTAAATCAGTAACGCTTGTTTGTCAACTTCAGCATCACACACATTCTCGCTATGGTAATTAGAACAATTATAAATTGTGTGGGTCTTTTTCCCCTCGATTGTTTATGCTTTTAAACTCGTCGCGACTGAAAAGAAAACAATCTCGAGTATAAATATATATACGTCGACCCAATTTAATTGAACACAGTATATATTGTGTAATTTCATTTTTCTACGTCCTTTTACAGATAAAACTGCATGCAGTTGCAGACAGTTTTCCAATTGTGGATAAAACCGTTATAATGCTGCTTCTGCAGCCGATCGGCCATGTCGACAAACTATATTAGGCTGAATAAACTCTCGATGATGGTGAGATGCTTCATCGGATAGTTGAAAAAAAATTTTTTTCTCCATCTGTGTGTATTTAATACTTTTATTTTTTATTCTAGGTAATTAAAGGCCATTCAGGCGACTAATGCGGAAACAATGGGTGGGTTGAGTGACCCTGCTCCACTGGCAATCGTGTTTCTAGTGTACTACCGGGTTTCTTGTTATCGCGCAACTGGTTTTCAATGATTAAAGACGTATATCGTGTGATTATTACTTGTGAGTAATAAAAGAGGGTCGTGCACTTTGTATCAGCATAACACGCAGGTCTCGGACGTTTTGTGTTGCTATATCAGATTTTTGGGGCTGATTTAAAAATATACAATACACGTGGCGTGGCATAACTGTGTCATGTTGTTTCTGGAGATACCTTTTTTTTTTTTTTTTAATTTCGTTTAAGAGTCTGTTGATTTTTCGTGATTTCATTTTTTTTTTTACGTGCATAAGTCTTGAAGTAGATGATTGAATTAATTCGTAGTTGTTTTTAGCGGTGAATTTTTAATGGAGTCATATTGATACTGCCTTATTTGTATGACCCCTTGTGTGTTATCTGAGGGATGAAGACATCCTGAAACGATTAGTTGGATATTTTTTGGCATTTAAAATTGAGGTCGATAATTTTTTGTGGTGTATTGCGTGATTTTATGTGTGTGCTTGGGTGCAATACCTTCGTCTAGAGTGATGGCAATTGTGGAAAAAATTGCAAAGGCCCCCAAGAGTATGAGTATCTCGATGCCCCTAAATCCGGTCATCTCTGCGGTTGCAAGTTGAATTTTTTGATATTGTAAAGGATTAGTTGGATTATTATCTCTAACCCCTGGAAAATTATTTCCCGGCTCACTCACTCGTTTGATTGAATATGTTGAATCAACACTACACACTGTACGGTGAATTGGCCGACGACTACTGGCCACCCGCGGAGACGATCTACGGTCACACTGGTCTGCGGAAAGTCAACCGCGTAGTTTTATACCGCGCCCACGGACATCTGCTTTTTTAAACGAGCGAGGGAGACTGTCAGTGAGCGAGATAACATGAGTAGACTTCTTTCACATATATTGAGAGTAGGTTAGAGTACTGATACGATTTATTCATTGATAAAAAGCAGTAAAAATTCAGGAAAAAAGTTATTTCAATTTTTTAATTGAAGATTTAGAACAAAATTTAAGAAAAAAGCTTTAACAAAATATTGGGAATTTAGTGGGAGGCTTTAAATATGAGTTTGAAAAAGAGTGGGAAGTTGTTCTACCCACGGAAATATGCTATTTAGAATGAAAATTAATATCTACAGAAATAATGAGTATGATAATATATTTTATAGACAATTTCTGATGTATCGTAAATATTTTTTTATGGATTTATCATGAAAAAAATGACGGTATTTGACGATTACGAATTTTTATTTCAATCAATGATATTTAAATTAATGAATCATGTGATTGAATAATTTTTTTTTGAATAAAATTCTTACCTCAAAGTGCATTTGATGGAGTGTAGCGTTGATAGATTTAGAAGTTTTTTTGTCTTCAGCGTGGATTATTGCAGCTTAGCGACTACCCACAATTTTTTACATGCTTGAATAATTTAAAACGACACTGATTTTACATTGATAACGCGAGGTTAGTATAAACTTAAACTTATTTTAATTAGTTCCCACTTTCTTTAGTCATGGGGGGACCGAGGGGGGATTGATTTAACGACAATTAATAAAGGATTGCGACAACTTGTCCTTGCTCGGTTGCCGGTCGCTGTTGTCATTCAAAACTGAAACGAGATGCATGAAATTTTTTTATCGTAAAAATCTTTGAATGTTTACATTGAAGTGAGAAAAAAAATTATTAGTATTTTTTAAAAATTATTTTGGACTATTTTTAATTCACTATTTAATTATTATTCTAATAAATGAATATCGAAATATGTTAATAGTAAATTAAAGAAAAAATAGACAAAAGATTTTGTTTTAAACTTAAATAAATACTTTTAATTGAATAAATATGAAATATTTAATAAATTAATATTTTTTTCTGCCTACATTTACAAAATATATAGATAAAAACAGTATTTAAAATAATTTTTTTTCTCACATGTGTTGTGTGTTGTAAATTTTATTACGAATTCGGTATATCTGTAAACGTTTTGTAATATGGAATTTTGTGATCCATCGCCAGGAAGAAAAAAATGTAGGAAATAACGCAGCATCAGATAAATGTAAACTTGTTCGTCGACGAAACGTTCGACGAAGCTTACTCTGTTTCTTTTGGTTGATTGAGTTGGGCGATCCATTGCCAATAGTCATGCTCATATCATCACTGATTCGTTCGGGCACATTCGTTGGCTTTTGCATCGAATTGGTGAGAGTACGACGCCAAGAAACATGACAAACTACTTCTTCTGTCATTTCCTTTTTCTTGTAACCCATTCCGCCCTGTTGAGTCGATCCCTGGGAAAATTAACTCTTCAATTTCTAATTACACCATCATCACCAGCAATCTTTACTCTCTGATACAACTAATTACTGTCTATAAATTCTCTAGAGTATCCATATTAATTATAAGATTGTAAATAAATTTCTCGAGGTGTAAAACTTGTTATAAATTATAAATTAAGTGTTGGGAGACATTGGTTATTACCTTGGTAGCTCGACGGATGTTAAAAGCTCCATAAACAATTGGATTCATGCAGGAATTGGTGCAGGCAAACATGAAAAGTGCCTTTTGAATCCTCTGATCCACTTCTTTCGCACTTGCACGATCAATCCAGTACCTATTTTATCGGGAATAATAACAAAAATTAGATTTTTGATTAGGTTTTCAATTATTTTTGTTATTAACCCATTCGATTACACACTGGGTCATCTAGACCCATACGCTCACTCTTGAGAAGAGATTGAAGTCACAGCTGATTTTCAACGCCGTAGAAATCGCGTCTATTAGCACGTAAAATAAATACTCTCAATTGAGATAAATTAGTTAACTAATTTTTTTATTTATCAAATACACTTCGAGAAAACTCACGTAAAATTTCAGCAAGAAATATTAAAAATCTAAAGAGTTGCAATTTTTTGTATAAAATTCCGTTGTTGAAAAAAATTCTTTTATCGTGAATTTTGTTTGTTTGTTGTATTAAAGACTTTAATAACCTCTTTAATATTTATGAACTATTTAAACACAATTTCAAGTATATCCCTGAGTTTTTTCAAATCAATCGGTTGAGTTGCTGCAGAGTTTTACGCAGTTGGCAAAAGTCAACAGGGTTAAATTGACCCAGAGCGTAGGAGGTTGCAAAAAATCCGTGTGTACTTGAAGGATTAAACTTTTTTTTTCATGCTTACCAAACACTCATGATGTGATAAGGCGTCCAACAAATGATGAAAACCACAACGATGATGATGGTCATTTTTAACGTGCGGATTTTAGCACGACCCAAAAAACCCAAAGACGACCTTCTCATGTTGTCTGCGGGTTTAAAAAATTACATTAAATGATATGGTATCATTTTGGATAGTAGTTTTTTTTGTTACCGTGAACTGACTCCTTTGACTTTCGATATATTTCTAGAAGGATGCTGGAGTACGTGTAGATAATTACAGCCAATGGAAAACAATACATCATGACCATGCCGAAAATGGAGTACGTGAGCTCATGACTGTCACTGGGGAATGCGTTGTACGTGATACACTGCTCGTACCACGTGAAGTTTGGATGAGTTTCGACATGAAAGACCACCGCCTTCAACAAACAACCGTGACAATCTTAAATATATTTTTCCGTCTTGTTTTTTATTTGAATATTTTTCAAGAAAAGACAAAAAAAAGTATGATTGAATGTATAACATTTATTTTCATCAGGACAATTTTTTTAGAAAATGACTTTAAAACGTACCTGAGGAGCTGCGCAAATTACAGAACCCATCCACGCATATGTCAACATTAGCTTTCCCCTTTTGTCTACACCCATCAGCTGCAGAGGTTTCAAGACTGCGTAATACCTGATGAAGGGTTGATTTAAAAAATCAATTTAAATGAGTTATTTTATCAGGATAAAATATTGCTATACCTGTCCACGCTAATGCAAACGAGAATGAATGACGACAGAAAGATGCCGAAAATACGGAAAAATGCCATGATCCTGCACATGGCATCACCGGCATTCCAGGACACAGTTATGGCCCAACTTATTTCCAGAGGCATCATCAGCAGAGTTACCTGGATAATCAGTTTTTTTTGATGATTTACTAATTTTTATTATTGTTTTTTTTTTGTGCTTTTAGGATTTTTACCATCAGATCGGCGATAGCGAGGTGCATAAGCATGTTATTAATTCGAGAGCGATTGGATCGGCGTCGCTGGAGTATTAGAACGAGGACAGTGGTGTTTCCGGTGATGGAGATTACCATGAGGACACTGTAGGTTACGATACTGACAACGTGTCCCTCGTTGAATCTCATGTCGATGGGAAGGTCGAGGGCACCTGTGTCGTTAGATGCCATGCTCGTGTTGGTTGTTGCTGTCTCTACAATATTAATTATGCTCTCTCATCTCAGAATTTAGTTGAGCTAAGTATTGAAATAAAACCATTGCAGGTTTTTCTTTAAATCAATTTTTTTTTAAATTTATAATGGACTGTAACGCGATTGATAACGGAATGATAAATATTTATCTTCTGTTTGTTAGTTTATTTAAGAATTCTGTGCTCAGTTTCTCTTGGTTCTTTTTTTTATACCGGAAATATCGATGGCGATTAAAGAACTCGTTGATGAAGCGAGTAAAGTGTTTGGAATGTTTGGCAATTTGTCAAAATTGTAGATGGTTGTTGATAATACTGATTTAATGTCTTTTTTTTATTGAATTAAGCGTGTAAATTTTTGTTTTTCAGCGGTTGATTAATCACACAGAATTTTTTTTTCACACATTTTTAATTATTGGTTTTTGATTTTCGATTTTTTTGGTTGTCGATTAAATTTAGGCGTTAGTAGGATTAATTTTTTTTTGTTGATATCCACCACTGTATTTTCACATTCTCGAGGGTAACCTTCGCGGATTGGGCAGCGCGTCAACACTGACTTGGATCACTTGATGCCAGTGGATCCTGTTTATAAGTGGCGCGCGCACAATTCTTAGACTTTTTTTCATGGTTTTTTTTTGCTGTCAAATAATTAATATAAATCAGTAGAAATATATTTTTTAATAATTAACTGTTGCTGGATAAAAATATTTTTAAATGATGCTATCGAACGGAATTTAAACTTTGAGTGTTTATTTAAGAGCAAACCATTATCGGGGGTTTCACAATCCTGACCTTGTCTTCTAAGTTTATTATCAACAAATTTTTTAGAATTATTTATTTTTATGTTTTAGAATTTGAAAATGATCGGCAAGCGTTAGAAGTTCGCACTTGTTGATAAGATTGAAATAAAAAAAAAATTGTAATTAATTAATTTTCCATTTATATTTGAATTTTCTCCGATTCAAATGTTGTTTATTAGTATTAACGATTTTTTACTATTTTTGTTATGGCTATATTGTTTATGATAAATTTACTTTTTATGTCTACAGAGGGTCAATCTATTTTATTATTATTACACTCGTAATAATTTTTTCACGATTAAAGAAGGATACACTTAAATTTTTTTTTTTTCAAAAATTAAAAGTAATTAACTCTATAGATAGTCAATTTTAGGGTATTTTGATAAATAATATATTTGAAGATATGTGCAGAGATGAAAATAATTATTAGTATGACATTTAGTCGGTGTTTTCCCTATTTACGTCGCACGATAGGAGTCCAATAATCTTCGGAATTTATTACCAAGAAAACAATAGTCTCGAGTAATTGGCGTTTCAGTAAGAAAAAAAAAAAGTCGGCACGATGCTCCCAGGTTAGTAGTCAATTATAATTATAGAAACGTATAAATCTTATGCTCGTAATTTGACAGCAGTTACATATTTATAGATATAATATAATATCACCACTGAATATCGCAATAATGATATATATGTACTCATATCCGAATTAGAGCTTTTTTCAAAGCACAAAATTTTTTCCCTCCAGAGACGCAATCTCGATTTTTTGTATTGACTTCAAATAAATGATATACCTGCGCGTCAATATATAACAAATAAGTTTTAGTATCAGTTCGAATAATCAACTCGTTATGTCTGTCAGCATCAGCAGGCGTAGTCACATTTGTTAGCGATTTGTTGTATACAAGTATTCCTCACACTTCAGAATAATTTCGGTAAAAAAAACTGCTAAAACATTTTTTTTCTTTGAAAACTTTTTTTTCTACATTTCTATTATATATATCGCGACTGATAAAAAAATTATATTTAATATTAAAATTAAAAAAGTGAACTTGTAATGATTATAAAAAATTTAGAAAATGTCATAAATACCTTTTAGAAATCCTTAAACCTTCTGAAAAAAAATTTTCACAGTGACCAAAAAAAAATCTTGTTTCAAATATTTTATTTATAAAAAATAATATTTTTCTTTAGTGTTTTGCAGGGAGTTGCAGGGTGTATGGGAGCAATTCGTTCATAGACAGATGCCTGAATCGTTGAAACCGTGTGGAAAAACAATGAATAAAGCCACGAGGCATTTTAAAAGCAGAACTGAATGCGCAAAGTATCACAGAGAGGAGCCTCGCTGCCGATGTTGACACACTGAAGGTTAAACACTTTTTGAATCACAAAATAGGGTTTAAACGATAAAGATCCATCACTGGCAGCCCATTGACCAGATACTGCGTGAGAATGTCAGCGCAGAATTGATATTGACCAAGACTATTTTTGTCTGATGAATTTTCTCTGTCTGGTTGGAGTATGCTGTTGGTAGTATTGAATCCAATTAAACGCCTAAGACATCACAGGTCAAGATGTCAAACAGCCAGTGATAAGAGTGTGAACATGAGAATGCCTAATGAATTCTCATCTTCAATTCACGAGAATCAAAGAGACGGTATCATCATCAGCTGGATGAAGAAGGTATTGTTGAAGAAAAATAGTTTCTGGAAAACACGATAATCATGTCAACAATCTGTCCAATAAATGTCACATTGATTAGGGTTTATTGAATCTGCCAGATTATGTATATTTGAATTGACATTTTTATTTACTGCTCATCATATATTTGCAATGATAATCACATCTCAACTATATTCTTCAGGTTCAAATATATTTTTCATGATTTTTTTTTACTATTATTACAGAGGATATTGCAAAAAAAAAAAAAATTCATAGAATATTTTTATCTAACGTCAGTGTTTACAAATTTATTAATCTTCTAAATTTTTATTGAATATTTGTTTATTCTAAAAATTTCTTGCCATCAAGTTTTTGTACTTTGTACGGATTATTTTTTTATTTTTAGTTGGATATCTTATCCAACTAATCCAATTGAATTTTTTGTTATATACCTTTTAATAATAAAAAGGGGGGAGTTCATCACATGCTGGTATTTTAGTTTTCTTTCGCAGTCGCAGCAGTCTGTTTTATCGACTTGCAATATCCAAAAGCGTGAGGAAAATAATCTTTGGATGATAAACAAATCTGGAAAATAAATGCAGTAGAACAAGTCATGCTTGTGTCAGACGGAGTAAAAAAAATTCTAATGATTTCAGGGGATTATAGAGAGTGTTATTTATTTTTCTTCGTCTAGTGATATTGTTTGTTTCTTGTGATATACAGTAAATTGGTACAGAATTTCAAGTGCGGAGAGTGCGTTAGTACTAATGAAGGAAGTCGACTCAATTAAGGCGGTCACCTGGGAACCATACGATACAACAGCAATTGCACACACTCTAATAAACTAACAAGGACAATATTCTGCAATGCTATATAAAATTATTGCCATCAGGTGTATATAGTTGTTTTAGCAAATGCAATTATATAACTGATGTTGTGACCATTTCAACTTGATGTTTAATTACTAATCAAAACTTTAATATGAGCTATAATAGCTCATATATTTAATTTTTTTATTACTGTAAATATTGTGTCTTTCTTAGCGGTGTTATGATTGTTTTACGGTATTTTCTATAATATCATAAATGAAATTTTAAGGATAAAATATTATTACTAACAAAAAAAAAATATATTACGCCATTTAATGAACGATAACAAATTTTTTTCATGCCTTGATGGAATTTTTTTTTATCTCGTGTAGAAAATTTTTAAGAATTG
Source organism: Macrocentrus cingulum (assembly GCA_002156465.1). Classification (NCBI taxonomy): domain Eukaryota; kingdom Metazoa; phylum Arthropoda; class Insecta; order Hymenoptera; family Braconidae; genus Macrocentrus; species Macrocentrus cingulum. Next base: position 31,734 of record MVJL01009078.1, on the reverse strand, counting down.
TTATTATTAAAAGTGATAAAGAATGGATGGGCCGGGGAGATTAAAGAATTAAATTTTGCTTTTTTTTCAGCATCTATGGACATATACAGAATCGTTATACGAATACCAATTTCCACAAAGCCCTGCTCCGCAATAGTGACCAACGCTTCGATATTTGCGGGCTATCGCCTCCACAAAGCCTGCGGTCGAACAGCGGCAAATCGAGTGTATAGCGGTAATTGACGCATGTAGCCGCGCGTATATATATAGGGAGACTATAGTGCGCGCACGGAATTTTCGATATGTGCCTCAGTCATTGGCAATACGATTTTTCAATATGACAGATCAAAGAAAAAAAGAAAAGGAAAAAAAGAAAGATTAAAACGCAGCGATGGAAACAGAATTTTAAAGACACTATATACACTATATAGTGTAGCAGTAATCGAAAGCCTTCGAACGCACTTTTTGCCAGTTGATGCTCATGCTTAAAAGTGCTTTTGAGGAAAAAATAAATTGTAGAGTAAGCGAGAAGAGTGTCTTCTCATTTTTATTCACTGCATTCGCGCTAAACTCTCATCCATGCCGTCGTGGCAAAGATGAATTCACAAAATAGATGAAAATCGTCTGCATCGTATCGCAGAATATCAACGAAATCGTGACAAGTTTTTTATCCAAATGGATAGTATATATAGACACGATATAGACGTCAGTAATTTTTTGCATCTACAATGCACAAAAATTGTTATTTTATTTTGTTTGAATTTATTAAATTAATTTGTTGACTTTTTTCCTGTCGAATATCGTCCACGAACCGTAACGGGGGGAAAAAAATATTTTTTTTTTATTGTAGACGATTGAAAAAAAGTTTTTTTTTCCAATTAATGCGAGATCATTCAGGCAAAATAGCCACATGTATATCATTAGGCAGCTCAGTTGAAATCAAAGCATTAAAAAAAAAAAAACTAGGCGGAAAAAAAAATTTTGTGAAATAAAAAAAAAGGATGGATCTGGCAACGAGGCAGCAGTGTGCCATTGATTGAACGCGTACTGTGCTAGGCGCAAGCAAATAAAAAAATCCGAATGCATCGAATGCGGCAAAGTCCAATAGATGTAGTGAAGCTGATGGACAAATGCTCTTAGCGTGGACTAGAAATGTGTTTTGTCTCCTCTATAGACTAAAAGTGATTTTTTCAGTTGAATGCCTCCAAGACTTGTGACGAAGAAGAGTATCAAATCCCCGTAACATCCTAGAAAATAAATCGATGTCGTTTATTGTCTTTTTTTTGGAAATAGGAGTGGTCTAGAGGTATTTATTTTTGTTCAATTGAGCACAGTTGAAGAAATGCTTTAAATTTAATCACTGAAAATAGTGTAACAATTTTGTTTTCACTTTGAATTCCTTAAAAACCCTTAGAGCTGTAAATTTTCTTGAAATTAATCTGCTCGAAAAAAATTTTTTAAGTTAAATTTCTGGTGATTAATTGGTTGGATATAATTTTTAGGATGATTGTATCGATGGTTGCAAAAGCCATAGTACAATAAATTGAGAAACTTGCCAATCCAGATGATTATCTTACAACTAATTGCCTAGTCGATAGTCGATAGTGGCTAGGTTGACCGTAATATTAAGCAATTTCCACACAATATTGCCTATTTTGGGAAATTATTGTAATAATGGACAGTGTTATATCATCAGTAGACAAAAATGTGAATCGTTGCTATATAGAAATGAATTAACTTAATTTTCTGACATGTGCATAAGTGCATAAATCATCCGTATGTAGATGTGCTGAATTTGAATATTGTAATCGGCCGCACGAACTGTGGTATTATTAGAATATTTTCAAGATAAGATGCGCAATGTCTGTTATTAACTTTCTCTCCTTTTATTATTGTCTTTTCTGGCCTCTGTAATTGCAAAAATTCGGCTGAAAATCCCTAAAACATGAAGTAAAATTTCCTGTTTTAGCAAAAAAAAAAATTCATCAAATGCTTTACTAAGACGTTTAACTAATGACTAAGAAAAAAAATTTGTTGAACACATTTGGTTGAAATAGAAAAAAAAAATTTTTCCGAAATTTTCCAAGGTATTGTATATATATAACTTTTAGATATTTCCTTGTTTTCGTGATTTTTTGTTGATAATTCGATAACTATGTGAGATAATGAAAATTGTCATTGAAGTTAACTTTTCGAAAATTCAATTATCTAGAAAAAATGTCAAATAAACTTTTTTGTATCTCTATTGGTTTTGGAGATATAGATATTTTTTTAAAATTTTAAAATTTCAAAAAATCTCCAAAAGAAAAAAAAATTTCAAAAAAATTTATTCTATTTTTTTTTGTAGAATATTAAAATTGCAATCATTTAGGTTTAATATTATTTTTCGTTAGTTACTTACTGAATTATCGGCAAAAATCCCAAAAACTGTTCGAAGTTTAGATTTGATTAAAAAACATTTTTTTTTTTTCTCACTCAACATCACAAAATTTTGGCTTTATTTTATTTTATTTTATGTTATTAATTGTCATTGTAGTTAATTATTTATGAAAAAAAAATCTCGTCATAAGCTCTTGCAAGTACTTTTTTTATTGTATACTTGTCATTCCATTCATGTCACCAGGGCAAATGAACACGCTTGAAAGCATCTCAGTATACGTCAGGTACAAGGCGATGGAGAAAAATACCCATTTTGACTCGTGTGTAAAACGAAATGAGGTCACACGCGCACGTCTTTTCTATTCGTGCAAATGCAACAATTCTTTCAAGCAAAACGATACCTCGTCGGTCCAGGCATCACTATACCCGCGTTAAAATAAAATGACTGAGAAAGTTCCATTATTATTTTTTTTCTCATCACTAGAAACGAGTGAAAACGCGTGTATGTATCGTATATGCTTTATAATAGAGACAAAAGCTAAAGAAAAAAAAAATTGACAATGAATGGCACAATTGTGTTTCAACACGTGGCTTTCTTTATTAAAAACTGTTTTTTTTTTTCATGACAAAAAAAAATTTTATTTAAAATTTTTTTGCCATTTTGCTTTGCAGTTAAAAAAAAATTATTAGTCACATATTTAGTTTTAAATCATTTTTTAATTATTTTTTATGTTTAAAAAAAGTTTTTCTCGCGAAATTGGATAAATTTTGTGAAATGCGGTTTGTAGCGTATTTTTTTTTTTTGTTTAATGGTAAAATGATGTCATTAAAATTGCTTTAGTTTGTGCCATACCATGCACACTAAGCTTTGCGGTTAAACTAGCGCGTTTAATATCTGCTTCTAGGTGTGTTACGCGAGCGCTAAAGTGTGTCCGGCTTATAATATTACGGATCGTAAAGCGAAGCTTCATATCGGAAGACATCGAAACCCATGTTATCGAAGGTTATGTGACGGCCAGCGTAGAATAGTGATCATAAACGCGTGATAACTTTGGCAAATGCATTATTTAAATACAGCGATAAATAAAATTAATGATTGAACAGCAGCATTTCAAACTGAAAAAAAAAAAAAAATCAAGAAAATTTTTTTCATTCTAATTTATTTAATTAAAAATTTAATAGTTGAATAATTTTTTTTAATGGGATTATTATTATTATTATATATATTTTTATTTATTCTATGCATAACTCAAGCTCTTTTTCAGTCTGTCACGAGCATTTTTCTAGCGTAAAGCTCAAACTGATGGTTCTAAAGTCTGCCAAAGCAGGAAAAAACAAAACAAATTGCAATGCCTAACGGAAAATAAAAGAAAAAACCGGATAAAAAGAAGTTGAATGCAGGCCACATAGTGCCAAAGGGGTTTTCTATGTCACGAACATGACATTCCAACATGAAAATAGCGCAGGCGGGTGAGACGTAAGCAATAAGTCGTTAATATGCAGAAACTGTTGACCAGCAAGCTCGCCCTGTATACGTATCTCTGAAGCGTTCATTTTGACGTAGAATGAACTAATCCAATTGTCAAGCATGCTAATTACCTCGTCAAATTCCTTGTTTGTCCATCGGGCTGTGCGATGTTTTATGGAAATGTGATATGTGGCTATTCAATCTCTCGTCTACCTCGTTAAATCATTGTGTAACATTCAATTTTGTATAATGACGAATATTTCAGATAGATATATACTCACTGCAGAGTATGTTATTTCCATTGAAAAAATTTTTTTATGTTTATTTAGGATTTTTTGCATAAAAATTCTGTGAATAAATGACAAATCGTCAGGGCAGGGCAACTGTATTATTTCAGGACAAGTAAAAAATATCTAAAAAATTCAAAATATACGTGTATACGAAGAAAAATCTGTTAAAATAGTCTAACTAAAGTGATGTATTTTGTATTTATTTAATTTTTTTCCAGGTAGTATATTTTTTTTTACATTTTACACTGTATTGCAGGATAAATTTTCCGCATATTTTTTTAGACACTTTATTATTTATTATTTTTTTGTATCGTGAAATGTAAAATATTTTTTAATTGAGCTTGATATTGTGTGGAAATACGATGTATGTCGATGGCGATGTTAATGAACAAGGCCCTTCTGTAATCGCTAAATTGAATAATTTTTCTACTTCACATCTTCGATGTAAATCTATTAAAAATATTTTCATTTCCAATCTGATCGAGAGAAGCAATATGAAATAACTTTTTTTTTTTTTTATTTACGTAGTGAGATATAGAATTCAATTAATTGCAATATTGCATTATTTAAAAACTAACCTTGTTGTTTTTAATTATTATTTTATCATATACATAGATAAAACTGCAGAAGAAATAAAAATTAATCATTTCTCAGGAAATAATAAAAAATTGTTTTAAGTAACTAGGTTTCCAAAAAAATATTTAAAACCATTTATTTAAAATATTTGGCATATAGGATAAAAAATTATAATAATTCATTTCAGAAAAAGTGTTGAAAATTTTTCCTCCCGTTTATTCAAAATAAAAAAATAATTATTTACATAAATATATTGAAATATCAAGTAGATATTTGAAAAAAAAGGTATTGTAAACTTCGAATTAATTAAACTTTATTTGCTTGCCCCAAAATGGATAGGTTAATATTGACTGATCTCATTGATGATTCTTGCAGACTTTTCATCTCGTGTATTTTACCTTAACCGGAATTAAGCGAGTCTCTAGTGAAAGACAGAAGAGAAAGCTCTCATTCAGAAGGTTCTAACTTCTCTACAACCTATCCAAACTTTATCAAGTTTAAGTGAATCTTCAATAATGATGAGGAACCTTTTCTCCCTGTCAAATACACTATGTGTGTCATTATCCACTCTGCAAAGTACCAAAAAATAATCTATAATTAACATTTCAACAAATTTATTGTTCTGGATTAGTTGGATATTGTTTTGTTGGTAAATATAATCGTTTAAATCGGGTTTCAATGGTTGTACTACCACACACAATTTCATAGCCGCGATAATTGGCATAAGCTCCAATCAATTGTTAACAAGTGTCAGAGTCGAATAACTGGTAGAATAATTTTTTTTTTTCCACGAGTTTATTTCATTGATATCAGCCCTTTGATATACAATACAATGCTCGAGTGGTGAGACGAGAGTCTTGCAAAGCTCATGAATCTGCTTTCCATGGCCCCTTCGCGTCGTAAATTCAGGGCTTGCAATGATGCCGACGAGAGTATTTGGAGATCCGACAATCTTCACACCATCAGATGGGAAATGCTAAACAGAAGGATGAATGTGGTGCATTGGTATACGAACGACACAGAGAGAGCCAAAGCAACGAGTGTTTTAGGTGCAGCTGTCTCAGAAGTTTTCCATTCCGATAGATATCGTTGCAATGTCAACATCCATTGGGTTTTCACTATTTTATGCTGATTCTGTGTGATAAAACTGTTTCTGTGAAAATACTTAGAGAGAGATAAATGTATTTTTATGAGTTTAATTTATGAAAAAACGATCAAAATGTCACATGACTTTTTAATTAATAAACTATTCTCGTTTTTACGAGGATTATATTATTTAAAAAATTATACTAACCATGGAAATGATGATTAGAAATTAATTATGATGAGTTGTAAAATACTTGTGAAACTAGATTTCGAATTTTGTCGTTAGGTAGAAATTGACGATGTGGACATTACACGATTGTGTGCCACGCCAAAGCGTGGTTGATCATTTACTCGAGCATGCAGGAACATTGTAACCTGATTAAATCTTATTTTAGGAAAGAACCTTGAAAGAAGTACGATAAAATAACCGACTGATTTTTTCAAGATTTTGCAATTCAACTTCAAACGAGCAAGCTCTTATAATTTTTTTCAAACACATAATAGAAAAGAAAAAAGAATTTGAATTCACTTAAAAACTTTCGAAAAGTGGGACAATAAACTATAAAAGTTTTGCGGCAGGCAGGTGAACGAAAAGGTATGTACACTGTGTATAGACTATATTTATACAAAGTTTATGATATGCACCTAGCACCAGTTTCAAATGGGTAAGTAGCTTTTGATTGTCAAGCATGATAGAGTATATTTAGCAGTACATTATTGTTGAGGAATATAAATGAAGCCGTATGTAAAATACTAATATAGATGTAATTTCATTATTTTCCAGGAAAAACAATTTTAAAAAAGGTTTCATTGAAAAGAAGAATTTTTGAAACCGCAAGGCACTTAACTGTCCATCTTTTCGAAATTAAAATGGCTGCCGGCCCGATTGAATCTCTAAAGACCGGTATGAAAAGAAAATATTTATTAAAGCACTTGAAGAATAGATGTAATTTTATTATTTTTCAGGAAAAACAAAAAAAAATTTTAAAAAGGTCTCCCGAAGGTAAAATGAAGTATGAATGTAATTGAAAAGAAGACTTTTACGAACCGCAGGGCACTCAATTTACCATCTTTCCGAAATTAAAAAAAATGGCTGCCAATATGATTGAATCTCTGAAGACTGGTAAGAACAAAAAGTATTAATTAAAGCACTTGAAATATCTTGAATATCAGTTTCTCACAGAGTTTTTAATCAAAATTCAATTTTCATTGCCTCAATCGGCACACAAAGAAAAAAATAAAATACCATTTTATTGAAATCGATCAATCGTTATTTGAATATCATACCATTCAGATTTCTATTGATAACTTTCAGCAGGTTTCACGATAAAATTATAATATTTGATAAATTCCAGGATTCAATTCTCTCCGTGTAGCTGATACATTGATTGATGTTCTGAGCACCTCTACTCCATGTAGGTATAAGCAGCTAATGTTTGTATTAACGAGTGGCGATTTAAAATGAAGTTGCAGTCCACATTGCGGAAACATTGCGGTAAATTTTGAAAAAAGTTATTTATCACGTTTGTCGACCGCACGCTCTTCCTCTCTGTCGACTCGAGTTTCGTCGAGGTTATCGAGTTGAGGGATATCGGCACGGGCTGATCGATGTGAAAGTTAAGTATAAGGCAAAAGCCCTCTCTGATGTGAGACACAGATCATTTATCCTCGTAAAGCGAGTTTGCCTTCCGCAGATGGTCTATTATTTGAAGCCGGGGCTAGCAAGCTAACTATTAACTTACATTGACAGGTGCAATGGGGATATGATATAGGTAATAACCGCATGCACTGCATTTCTCATTCACTATATTTATATATCGACAAGGCAAACTGCATTAGTAGTTTGATTATTAAGTGTAAATTCTAAACCACTGGATGCCTGTGTTTGACGGTAATGCTTCCGATACGAGTTGTCTCAATTCCAGCGTCGGTTTACACACGTTTCGGGCTTCTGTTAACTAACTAAATTGCATGCAAATAGCTGGGTTATAGCACCCAAAGCAGATGCAGACTGCTATCAATCATAATATTCAGATAAGCTCAATGCAACCATTTGCCAAGCCGTGCACACTTGTGTCTCCGTTGCAGGCATATTGATTGCACCCGGCTACATTCATCACGGGTCTTATTTGGGGGAAAGTCTTTTCAGCGAGTGGTGAGATTCCTGGACTTAGTTGCTTTACATGTGGCTTAACTCGAGAATTGCTGTTGCTAGTGGTGGTCGCTTGTGCGAGGCAGCATTTCTCTCTCTAATGGTAACGTTACGTGTTGGGTGCTTAGTGTTATCTTGTTATCAGCGGCATTAAAGGACGTGAGTGATAACGACAATGCCCGGGAACTTGATGTGAAACGGCAGTCCCTGTGAAACCCAAACTCGTGGCGATTCCATTTCAAACAATCCTCGACGACGAGCATCATGAATATTTAGACAAGGAAATGGTGAACAGGGTGTATGTTACCAGATTCGAATCAGACAGTTGAGTAATGATGAGAGTCATTGAAGCATTGTTATTATTATAATACAGTTTTTATGCATATTAACTGGTTCAATGGTTTGTTTCCAGGTGAGAATATTTTATTTGTATAAAAAATAGAAATGTCGTTGTTTTTGTGGGATAGTAAAGCGGTTAAGATTGGATTTTCGGACGAAAGTCAGTCAATGGAGTGTTTATTGGCCTTGGATAAATCTAATACTGGTAGTCGAAAAATTTTCCTCGATGGCGTGCACCTATAAAATGGCCACTGGGCTCAGCATCAAGTGATAAACGGCTCTTTAAGCGCGACCGCTTAAAAACTTGGTCCTCGAACGTTGCAGGCCGCGACTGACTTTTTCCCCACTGATTTTCTGCGCTCTTTCGCTTTGGCCAAAGGCCAGCGTGTCTCAGCGCGACGAAGGCCTGATATATAAAAAGAACGCGCGTGAAGGTTTAATGTGCTTAATGGTTTGCGACGTTAGCGGATTTTGAGCGAAATTATTGGCGACGCTGTTACCGACGAGCCCGACAAGCGCCATTAACATCGTTCTCCTGACCTAAAAAAAAACTTGACTTACAAGTTCAAGGACATAATGGCCCACATTTTATCGAACTATATATATATAGTTGGACGTCTCTGTTTTGAGCGGAAAATATTCTTGCCAATTTTACGTCGTGTTGGATATATTTTAATTTTAAGGGGAAATTCTATTTCAAAGTCTTTTCTCGACATTTTTCACTCGTGAAAACTTTCTTCAAAGCCCATTGTAAGTATAATTTCACAAAGATTACTCTATTCTCACACCTTTTCTAATGAGGTATTGAAACTAAGGCTCAAAATTTCCATAAAATTACACGAATAATATGTCTAATTAAAATACAACGCTATAACTTTCAAATCAAATTTAATAAGAAGATTTTATTATTTGTTTTTAAAATATATATCAAAAGTTGGAAAAAAGTTTATTATTTGTATCATTTATTATCAGAAATTAATTGATTGCCAGTATAGAAATTCTAGTCGAATAACACTTTTGAAAATTATTATCGAATAAAATTTAATTATAATTCTTGAAGAGAAGAAATTGGATGAAATTTCATTATTTGAAATATAAACAGCTGAGGTTCACCTCAAGGAACGTAAATTGGGGCACAAAGTGGTAAACAATTGATACATGTAATGGAGATTTAAAAGTACAGCAATCGAGCTAACATATTAAATACTTATTAAATTTGAAATAAAAAAATTGATTTAAATTTTACATTTACTTTTTCAATTGGAACAGATGTTAGAGGACGAAAAAAAATGAGCAAGTTATAAATTAAAAGGCATACCTGTATCGCAAATTCAAATGTCATTTCGAATTATCTTATTTCGAAATCTCTCCGAGCAATCGCATAACTCGCGGGATTCATTCGACATTTTTAATCTCGAACTGACTGATTTATTAGCATACTCAGCCGAATTCATTAAATAATGAATTACTGAAAAAATATTTTTTTTTTTCATGATATATTTCCAATTTTATATTTTCCTAAAACTAAAAAAATCTTATTATTCTCTGTTTTATTATTATCAAATGGTTCGAGCTGAAAAAAAATTTTCAATGTAAGTTTTGTCTGCAATATTGTTTTAAATGTTAGTACAAATAATTACTCGAGGATGAATGTAATTAGAATGTAATCAAAAGTCAAAAGTTATATTATTCAGGATTTTTTTCCCAGATTCCTGGGGTCTTTCCCATGGTGTAGTCCTGTTTGATTACAAACCTCATAAGATACGGCTACAGTTGGATATTTTTCGATTTGTCCGCAAAAAAATGAGTGAGAAGGGATTATGACGAGAAATTAACTTACAGCGAAGTTGGATTTTTCGACATTTTTTTCCGGACTCTTGGGGCGTTCTATCGGACGTGGAACTGCTCTGCTATATAGAGAATTGTCTGGAGAACCTCGTTGGAGAGGGCGAAAGTCCAGTTCTTCCCCCATTGGTACACAGAAAAATAAGCGAGGAGAAAAAATGACGTGAAATTAACTTACAGCAAAGTTTTTCTGATTTTTTCCAGACTGGGGCGTTCTACCGGATGTGGAACTGCTTTACTAGATGGAAAATTGTCTGGAAAATCCCGTTGAATATCAGTTCCACACTCTCGGCAATAGAAGTCGCATATCTGACTGCGAAAAAATTTGTATAAGAAGAATATATTACCAAAGCTTTTCCTGCACATGAATAATTAATTTAGTGCATCATAAATCGCGTTTTGATCGAGGACGTTAGTATATTTCATCCTGGAAATAAAAATCTATAAATATCTATAGTAATTAAAAAACTAATGAAGATTCTATAAAAAGTGTCTGAGTATTCTTATCACAAAACGCAACATAGACTTAATTGATTTATATGCTCATAGTATACATCGTATGCTGTGTGTTATTCGTCTATAGGAGTAGAGCTATCTAGAGAATAAAACGCGAAGCAGACGATAAAATCAAACGATAAGTGAACAAGAAATCGATTGAATGAAATGAGAATACGTGTACAAATTAGTATTGCGTTCACGCTTATACTATTTCGGATAACACCTGAATTTCCAATTGGAATTTGTTGCCATAACTGCCGACGAAGAGGCGGCAAATATATCGACAGAAAAGTGGACGTGTGAAAAAGTTTTGTTATGTATAGTTCCTCAAAAGTTTATATTGCTTGTTAAACAGTCGAATAAATCTAACCAACACGAATTTGACGGGGAAAAAAAAAAATATTTGCAAGTTGTGCAAGAGAGTTTTCATGATATAAACACACGAGACTTTTGATGGGCGTGAAAAAAACATTCAGTGTTGAATTTTATACACATGTGTATAAGCGTATACTATAGGGGATTGTTCTCTGTGTATTATATTCCTGTGAAACTGATGGCTCGCACCGACGAGAGTGCATTCATCTAGTAACTAGATCATACTGGAATTTCTGCACTAAAACTCTGCAGTCTATTATATTAGATGAGGCTATGTGTGTATTTGGACTATTTAAATAATTATCTAGAGGACTAACTTTTCAATGAAATAATTCAATGGGTTGAGTGACGGTGCATAAAGTTAGAGGAGGCTAATGGAGTTTTAGGGTATTTTAGTTGTTTTAGCGTATCCAAACGTAAGTTTATCAACTCGTCGGAAATGTCTGCGGGTAATAGTCTGCTGAATAATAAATCACTAGGTTGCCACACGATCGACTAAGAAATCTGGCTGGCTCTGACGTCGTTCAAACTTTATAGTTTGGGTGCTTAGCGAACAGTCAGGGCATAGGTCCTGCACATCTGCTACGATTTGTCAGGATATTTTCCTCTCCATTGCACGATGAGACCTCTGTTGTTTGTTTGTAAACCTAATATTGGACTATTGATTGGGATAAAAATTTTTTTCTGCTGCATCTGTACTAGAGCATCCCACATACGCCGACCAGGTGAGCTGATTCGTCTGTAAACTTGGTTGTAGCTTCAAATTGAGTTTGCATCCGATAACGGAACAGTTCAAAATCCACTTTTCTCTGAACTTTATCGCGTGGTTCTAGGAAAAACATAGAGCCCGTTTGCGTCCGACTGACCTTTACCACCCAAATTTTGTTTTATTCCTTTGTTCTTGGCTCTTTTGTGTTTCACTTCACTTTTATATCCTCACTTTCCACTATACAATCGCCTAGTTTCGGTTTTACGGTGTCTGCAGCAGGATATTGACCGATAAAACTGGCCTTTTTACATGGGGAGTATTCTTGTATATTAGAACGACTTAGAAATCAATTGATTTTCGATAATTGAACTCGAAAATAAACGCACAATTGACTCACATTATTTTGCCTTTCTTGAATCGGGAGTGAGAAAATAAGTTAACCGGTTGTTTTGCTGAAAAAAATTGCAATCAAAAATTTCTTTTTTAGTTGAAATATATATCGTATCATTAAAGTGCAGACAATTTATTAAACACATGCTGTTCTTAGACCGTGGGTTAAGTTAAAAAAACCTTTTTTGATTTCTTTTTTTTGGATTTTTCGTTAATAACTCGAAAACTATGAAAGAGAATGAAAAATTTTACTCGACTGAGCTTTTTCAGGTTTTAATTTCCTACGAAAAATGTTTAATAAAAATTTTTCATGTTTCGCTTAGTTTTTAAGATACTATTGGTTTTTGAAAATTCGTATTTTTCAAAATATCTCGAAAACAAAGAAAAATATCAAAAAAATTTACTCTATTTTTTTTATAGAAAATTAAATTTCTATCATTTATTTTCTGTGACATTTTTTGTTATCTTGCACAGTTACTAAGTTATGAACGATAAATTTAAAAAAAATCACAAAAAACTGCTAGATTTTAAAGAAAAAATTTTTTTTTTCCCTCATTAAATATTAAGAAAGTCACTGTTAAATTATTTTCAGTTAATTTTTTCGAAAAAATTTTAATTAATTTAAAATCAATCTATGTCATTGAAATATTTATATCTGTATATATCTAGAGTGGATACGAAAGTGGGTAATTTTACGTGCTTGAAACAGCTCTGGCAATAAAAATTCCCATCTTCCAAAGTCCAACCACTCGTCACACATTAAAGTCGCCGAAGAGTCCTCATTCTTAAATACATGTTTCAAGCATGGGATTACCGCATATATACCCAAAAGCTAAAAAATAAATGCAATTTTATCATCATTGAGAAAAAATAAATTATTTTTCTAAACTTTAAACATTGCCAAAAAAAAAGTCCCACTCAACACTGAAAGAACTTATTTACTTTACGAACTGTTCCAATCTTCTAACGTAAATATTTGAGATGCCATAAAAGTTAAAATGAATTCAGCCCAGATGGTTTTATGGCTTTGATGATTTTCAAGCGATAATATTTTTGTTTAAAAGTAGAAAAAAAATAGAAGATAAAATTCTTTATGACACATCCATCAGCGTATAGCTGGGGTGAAAGCTGAGGCGAAAAAAAAAACTGATGGTTCGCTCATCGTGCAACAACGATGCTGTTTGTATTGAACATCAAATCACGTCATTCTGTTCATTGACTTGAGCGTATCAGCCGACAAATTTCAAAGCTTGTGTTGCACGCATCTGAAGCATCAGACAGCCGTCAATAAATACAAAAGAGTGTGTGTAGAGAGTCTAGCAGATAAATAATTGCGCGGTTTACCGACGCGAGGTACACATTGATCGTTATTTAAAAATGTTAACCTGAAAGAATTAAAAGCGGATAAATACACGTGTGGATTTAACGACTCGTAGGTTTTTAAAGTCTCGGACATGGAGTTTGTTGGCTTCATAAAAATACTATAAAAGTATTCTTTATGACTGTAGGCAGATGAAATGAGCATTTACCCTTAACGACGTTCTACCATATGACATAATTTTACGAGCATGCTTTTTAGATATTGACCACGCGAGTATATCGATTGTATAATAAAGAAGTTTTAACATATTATTATCACCTTATAATGCATCTTATGTGCTTGCAAGTAGCTCATAAATATTATCGATATGGAGAATAGCATATCAAGTGCGCGCTCGACAAAGATTGAACTGCAGAGCGAAAGATGTTTTTCAAGAAAAACGAATCCCCAGGTGTAACATTCTCATCGTGACGAGTAAGTTTTGTTTACTTTTCTACTTTGTAGATACTCAGTCTTTCGGTCTATGACAAATAAAACTCGTAAAAAACACTGTCTACCATTAACGTGAAATGAACATTTTTCTTCAATCTTAATAAATTTCTAGCAGTATGATAAAATTTTGCAAATTCTATATTGACAATTTTTCAACGCTTAAAACAAACACTGTCGGTGTTATTTAAATTTATTTAAACACTCACTCTGTCGAGATAGAATTGAATTTTATCGCAGAGTGTTCAACCTTCTTGCCTTATTCATAGACATTATTCTGATGACAATTCAATTGTGGTTTCATAAAATCACCCATCAATCGATTTTTACACTTTATATTTCTATATCTTAACCAAGTAATAAATCAATTAAAATAATTTAATCGTTAGTCTGTTACTATAATTGAAGCAAAAAAAAAAAAAAAAAATCAGTTGACACCTTTTAAAGGACTATGTAATTTTTTATGTATTTTTAATGTACGTTGATTTTTGTACAGCAAAAATACATCAAAAGTTCAGAAACTCAGTAAAAATTCATTTTTCATCAACGCTGAACTTTATAATTTCATCAAATTCTCTTTTTTCTTCATTAAGATTTTTTTAATCCGTCTAATATTAATGGAAACTTATTTTTCAAGGACAGATCGCAGATAATAAGCGGATTGTATATACTAGGTGTGCGAAATTAAAAAAAAAAAATTTAACTCACCGTATACGCCTTGACACGTCTGCATTATGCGAAAGCCTGGGAAAAACCGAATGACGTGGTTGAAATTTCAAAAGTGTTGATTGTTCACTGATATCAGTAGACGTCAGAGATATCGAAAAACAATTAAACAACGATAAAGCCAGGCTCACTGAAGTTTCCCCACGAAAACTGTCAGTTCTTCCCGAGTTTTCGATGAGTTCGGACGTCTCTCCGGAGTGCGGTGAGTAGAAATTTTCGCACATTGCCATTTTACTATTTTTTGAATGACATAAAAAAATACTTTAAAGTGAAATTTTAGTGAAATCCGCTGCAAATCTTACTGCTTCGCATTTAAAATATATATTGGTTGTGATTAAAAAAATTATTTCAATATTTCTTGTTAACAATAGGTCTATAACAACCTTGTTCAGGGGTGGTACAATATAAATTGATACCTGGCTGTGTTGTGCAGCCTCTCAAGTGATTGCAAGAGATCACTTTCCATCGTTCATTGCGCATATGTGTATATTAGAGAGATAGCATTACTCGAGTAATCGAGATGATTCAACGAGAAAGTGGCCTCCGGGTAGCATGTAACGTTGGGCGAATAATGTCGACGTGTTTCCTAATGGGTTATATAGGTAAATCAAAGTGTGCAACACAGACGTTGGGGTAACAAGATTTTAGAATGCCGCACAACAGCCGACAATCGATCGGTCGCTGCAATATCCTCGCGGCTACCAATCGCCTCTTGTGTTCCCATGTGTTGTGAAAGGGATCCAACAATACTGGCAAAGTCAGGACGTGATCTACAACACCCTCCTCCCACTGTGTAATCATGTGCCAAAGTTCTGAAGACACAAGTTCATTGTGAAAAGAAATTTTTTTTGCAGTTCGCCGAGTTTTATTCTTCTCAGTTCTTTCTCTGTGCTTTCGACAGCAAAAGTATAATACAAACTCTTTAGTATTCATGCTTTATATCATGATCAAAACTTTTTATTTATTTTTTTGTTTTATTTTACATTTTAAATGTTAAGAAACGTGGACAATGTATACTGAAAAAAAAATTTTGTCTCCTTTAATTTGGAAAATTTGAATGACAATTTTTTTGTTTCAGTGATTGATTATTGAAATGTAAGGTTTTCTAGTGAGCATTAAATTTGTTACTAAAAGCAAGTTTAGGTAGGATTATACTCTGTTATTAACACACAGCGTCTAAGGCAAGTTTCACTTGCCACTAATATGCAGATTACTTGGGAAAATCCTCAAATATTTTCGAGACATTCTGTATTAAATTGTTATAGCATGCTGCACGTATGTATGTCTATATAAAATAAATTTTTTAGTTTTATAACTTTTCATCTTGAGTGTCGTCATAAAATGGAAGCCTAAAACACGGTATATATACAGTGTGTAGTGCAACTGCTTCTGTGTCGTAAAATTTATATGAATTTCAATTCATGTATAACTCAAATGTATCAATTTTGAGGATGGATCATGCAGCACAGCAATAAATCAAACATCTACCTGCATCGTAAAGGTCTGCTACACTTTTTTTTGATGGTGAAAAAAATTTTTTTTTGTCAATTGATTGTATTTTTTTTCTGTTTCTTTTTATTTTGTTGCAAAATCTACTCTGGCATGCGTCTATAGAGTGCAACTTGACCACCTAAATCTCTGTTGTATAACCGTTGGCGGTCGTTGCTGTTTTTTCCACAGATCAATGAGTCCCCGGGGGCCCAAGATAACCCACTGGTCATGATTCAAGGAAGAGGACACTGTAGATTACAGGCTAGAGTACAGGTATATAAAAAAGTATTAAAACAAACTAGGTATCAAGTCGAGTATAGTATAAAAACTTGAGCTAGTTTTTATTTCCGTAATATCTCTTGAACATCGTAAGATGTACACTCAATAAAGCTGGATATAAGGACGAAAAAATACATCTCTACACACGATAGATCGTAAATAAAAAGAATTCACAATAATTTAGCAGGAAAAAAACACGTATAAGCCTTCGAGTACACGTATTTTTTTCGACATCTCCGAGTTAATTTTGCGAATTGCGTAGAACTCTACAACTACTCAACCGATTAGTTTGAAAAAATTCAAGAGTATTTATTTTATGTGCTAAAAAACGTGATTTCTACGGCTTTGAAACTCAGCTCTGACTTCAATCTCTTCTCAAATACTTCTGGTAACGCACCACGTTACGACAATTGTCGAAATTTACAGTTGATAGTTTAAATCATATCTGCCGGTCAATAGTCCTAGTATTTTCTCAAATGGTTGGGTGTTACATTCGATCAAAGTGAGCGTATGGGTCCAGATGACCCAGTGTGTACTCGAAGGGTTAACAACCCTTTTTTTCTAGGATCAATACTTTAAAAGTTATTGTGCTTGGAGTGCCGAAAATTCTTTTTTTTTTTTTAGTAAGCTGTAGAACATTAAGTTTTAACCATTTTTTTCATATTTTTTCAGAGACAAACCACAAGATGGGAGGTGAGGGAATAAGTCGCTCGACAATGCATCAGCACGGGTATATATACACGTGCCAAGAACGGATAAGCCGGTCGTAATACACAAGAAGCTTCGCCACCTATCGGTTGTCAACATTTGTCGGCATTAGTCAAACTTGGGCGCGATCAGTCGCGCGAGAGTCGGCACGGGCGCCGGATGTCTTTACGTTGTAGGGTGCGGATCGAAAAGTAGTGCGACAGCACAGAGCTCTATACTCTGTATGTATATGGATATAACAGAGTGTTGCGCAGTAGTGTGGTTTAAGGGAAGGAGTCGAGCGCGTTGAGAAGAGGATAACATAACACCACGCTACTGGAGAGTCGCGTCGAGAGAACGACGGCGCAGAGGGGTGAGCTAGACAAGCTCTGTTGAGGCGCTGTGTTCAGTGACGCCGCGCCCCTTGTGAAGCGCGCTGCCCCAAGCGCGGCTGACTCTACTCCAATCAAGGTGCAAACTGTTATTCAAAACTACGTATACAAACAGTCAATTAAACTCACTCTTTGAATTAATTCTCAATCATTTTTTTCTAGTTTTTTTTTGTGCTGTGAATATAATTCAAAAAATACTCTGATGTGTGAGGCAAGTTGAAAAGACAGGATTTATAGATGAATAGAGATCCCCGGGCGATCAAACGACCAAAGTTTCACACCGGAAGTGTACTAGCAAAGTGTGGAACGACGAGAGACATGAAGACCTAAAGTGCGTGGTGCAGACCAATGCCAGTGCATTATTCATGATGTGCATCAAGTTTCTCATGGTGTTTGATGAAGTTTATTGCTGAAGAAAAGTACAAGTTAAATTAGAAAAAAAATACTGTTTTGTGGTGTAATAGAGCTGTGATTTTATTTGATTTTTTTGGATCATCAATAGAGTGTTATGTTAATGATGTTGATGGTGATGTTGTCGAAAAATTGTCGGGTGACTTGACTTGGGATATATTTTGGGAATGACACCATGACCGATTATCTTCGTAACTTAATTTTATCCACGTTTTAAAATTCCCCCCGTGTATATAGTTTCTTGCCGGAGATCCGTGCTTGGACTTTTGGACTTGCGAAGAGTGATCGAAAGTGTCCTGCGACGGATGACGGAGGTCGGATACGGAATTCTGAGGAGGTGGAGGATGAGAAGCCCGAGAAAAAGTTGCAGATAAACGTGAGTTACTTTATATACCTACATTGTTACTGACTAAAATTTTTTTTATCTAAAAAAAACATTTAAAAAAGTGTGTGTATGTATTCGAATGCATTTATTGTATACGTATGCAAAGTGCACGCGTTCTGCGGTGCTGCGACTGCAGTGAGACGTTAATTTACATGAGCCATTAAAAGTTAGGCACATATATACAGATAATAGGAAACGATATCGTTGGCCAGCTGACCCAATTTTTTGTCTAGTCAATTTTTGAATGCATAAAATAATTGAAACTCCAATTAAATTAATTTTAACTGTAATTGGATGAAGTCAATTAGTGCTTTGAAAATTGAGAAATTATTGTTTTTTTTTTTTTTTGTTTAGTGACAGATCGTTATGCTTTTCTTAAAATTTTCAACTCATTAAATATATGCTCATCATATTTTGAAATTTAATTGTATACAAAACAACTTGTCGAGATTGAATCTTAATTAATTGTTTGCATTGATAGAAAGGTTTTTCCCCATCAGCTGATGCAGAATATCGGCCGAGATAATTGAAGGAAGCAATACAGTCTTTTGCGAATGTTGTGGAATTAATTTTTGTTTTGTTTTTAATATTGATCGTTAATATGTTATGGCTGTAAAAACTCATAAAACATGAATGTGTATGAAGGAAAAAAATACGATCTTCGGGAACAAACTGCTGAGGAAGTTTTGACGAGCTTTTAACTATCTGTTCCGGAGATGACGGAAGCGCTTCTTCCGCTACTCTAATAACACGCGCGGCTTTTTCCTCCCTGTCTGTATCCGAGAAAAATTGCTGCAATGTGTATAAGGCATGTAGACTCTATATATATATCGATATATCTATAACCGCGAGCAGCACATAAACCATGACTATACGTGAACTTCTTAAAAGCTCAAGTTTTCCTTTTTTCTTCTGCAATTTGAACGAAGAGAATGGTATAAGTGCAACGGCAGGGACGAATATAAGGGAAGTTAAAATGCGAAATTGGTAGATGCTATTGAGCATGATGAGAGAAAATTAGGGTATTATTACGAGGTGCTTGCGACTGACCCTATATCGACAACGCAGGGTGATGCCAGGGAAAACTGGGCAAGATGCTCTGTGAATTGCATTTATGACGCGACATTGCATCGTTATCATCGACGCCTGACCCGATTCTATTTTATAAAAACCGCCGTATTTTTCACATGCTTTCAAATAGCTTGCCAAGAAACTGTTGGACTATCCGCGTTCGCCCGCTCTGAAGTGCTCTCGTTCTGAGCATAAATAAATTTGAGTATGGGCAAGATACTGTCTGTATATATAACGTGAAAAAATGTGGCGTACGCATTATTGGCCAGATATATTATACTTAGATAGATAAATATTTATAATATATAGTCATAAATATACATTAGGGTGCGCCGAAAAAACTGACTGTTTTTGTTTTTCGGGTTTCGTATGAAAAAAAAAAAAAAAAATGGTTTATCATATTCTAAGAACCCTCTAAAAAAATTGGCTCGATACAAACATTTGAGAGGTCGCTCACGAATTTGAAAATCTCCAAAAAAGGTCAAAATGTGATTGTAGAACAACTTTTTTTCACGTGTTTGTATAAATTATTTGTCTTTTCACTCACGCTTTGAAGAAATTTTTTCTGGTATTTCTTTTCTTATCGATGGGGGAGAGCATTGAACAACATAGCTATAGTGCATATATGCTATCTTTCGATAGATCTTACGAATTCCCATTATAGAGGGTGACTGATAGTTTTCAAAACAGCGTTATAGGGGATTGCAAATTTCTTTTGGGTGTTTGTCCAACCCTAAGCGAGTTTGAAAAAAATATCATCATCGCACAGTAAAGTATTTTACTCTATATTGCATAATTATTTCTCGTCAAATTCATAATTGCAAGGGTTGGTGTTTGCATCATTTCTATTTTATGTTATATCGTAAACAAAACTTTCACAAATTAAGTGTGAAAAAAAGTTTGACTCTTTATACTTTCCCGAGGATATAATAATTGACATTTCCGAAGATTAACTCACTCATTTATTCTTCAATTTAGCGTAACATTGGAAAAACAATTGACACGGAAAAATAGATAAATCTGAGAAGCATCACGAGGATCACCCCTAAGGGCTCGTACAGTTGATTTATTTTTATATGTTTGTTTATTTTTGTCCATTGAGCTTTATCCTCCCGTTCTCTCAATGGCCACAGATTCTATGGCTAACAGTCGTTATTTATGGAGCACGGATCGGATGAAACGCGCATGGGGGTTAAACGGCGAGCTTAACACTTGGCCATGTCGTGGATCAAGCGTGCGATATTTAAAAGTATTTATATCCACGCGTTTTGAATACTAATTTATTCCATTTTCAAAACCCAATCTTTCAAAAAACAAAAGAAAATCAAGATTTATCTATACAGTAATTGACAAATATGACCTTTTTGTTTCACGTTAGAGGTGCGGTATTTTAAAAGAATTGATTTATTCGCGTTTTTGGTATCAGAGGCTGCAACAAATTTGCATAGCAAAGGGTTGGAAATATATCAGCGTAAATTGCACGAGGCTTTGACGGACAAACGAATTGCAATGATAACATGTTTCATTTGTTTGGTATAGCATCACGCCGTCATTTCAATATAAAGTATGAGAGAGAGCGAGTTTTTTTTACCGTATGACGTTATCACTCGAATGTGTGACTGTTATATTATGGTAAATGCCTCTCGCGGGGCGTTTTGTGACTCGACTTTATTCCTCGGTACACATTCCGTTGATTTTTCCATCGGCTGGATTGTTTTTATGGTGAATCGATATGGAGCGAGAGAAATATTGTTATACGCGGAGAATCACCCGTAGAGAATGAATGGCGGCAAGGAAGAAAGTGAAAATTGTAAAATTCCAGAATATTGTTGAATTTGTACGTTTTCATGTTTTCACATTTTTTTTTTTTCATGAATTTTTATTGGATATCAATTTAGATACTACTGTGTATCCACACACGATTTATTCCACGCTGCAAGGCATTAAAATTTGTAGCTTAATGTAGATTTCAAAGTTTTTTATTTTTTCAAACACTTTCTCTCGATATAAAACCGCACGACAACACACGAAGCTTTTCAGTCGGCTGTATAATTTCACCATTCTTATTCTACATTATAGAGAGCCTCTTTCCTCGATAGATACCCCCTCTGCTCGTTTTGTCTCACTTTTATTGCTCCTATACATTTGTTCACTTAGTTTTTCAAACGTTAACTCGATCCGCAGTTTACTCGATCTTTTACCGTATAACACAGCAGAGGTTGCTTATCGTCATCGTCGGAATGCGAATTACTCTGTTAAAGTTGAGAAACTATATATTTAAAGAGAGGCATGTACTTTTTTTCTTTTTCATCATATTTTACTCAACTTTATCGATGAAGGGATTTGTTCGAGGAAAATTTACTGCTCCTCGTTCTAATTATTCTAGATCTTCCTTTCGAGTACCTAGCAGTATGGTTGATGGCAACTCCAGAAAAGTACGAACTTTATATATACATAGATATATAATTTATTTGAAATGCTTGTTCAATTATTCCATAGTTTTAATTACTGTGCGATAAATAAAAGAGAAACTTTTCCTCTCAAACTTTTTATAGTTAGAAAAATACAAACAAATTAAACAAAACTATAAGAATACGTCGGGTGTACATGAGGATATGTATATATATGTTTAATTAAATTACCTTCAATAAATACGTTGAAATATGCATGAGGCTGTCGTGATGCAATTCAACTTCTTTCTCTGGACTCGCTGAAATTGCTACCGTTTTTTATGAAAGGCACTGAATAACGACGATAGTGACGTCGTCGATATGACGGCTTAGAGGAAGTGTGTTTTTGATGTAAAATACCCGGGAAAAATGAAGATGTTATACATATACCTTCTACGCTTTGCTCATCGTGTATTCATTCCGCAAGGGGTAACTACCCCATAATCCTTCTGCGACTGTTCATAGTTTTAATCGAAATCCGTTTTAAATTGTAAATGTGACCCGTAATGTTACGACGATGGCTGCATCAGGCTCATCTCTCCCTCTTCTTCTGCTCTATAGTAGTCTCTGAGTTTTTTTTATTTTTTTTTTAAATTTTGTTGAAGGACGTGAGCACGCTTGTCAGAACCCTTAGCTGCTCTGTTAATCTTTCTGCCTCTGTATTTTCTGGGTTAAAATGGTTTGAAAAAAATTTTATGCTCATATAGTATAGTTGTGTATACAGAGCGAGATAACCCCTCTGTATCGACAGGGATATGTCTTTTGAAAATGTATGTGCAGAGTATAGTCTAGTGTCAAAAAGTGACCTAGATTTTTCTACTGCGTCCATCGCGTTTGGTCGCCATCGACGACATTGAGATTTACATGCTCTGTGTTCCGCAAGAATAAACGGAAAAAAAAATTCTGCGCAAAAAACCGTATGCATTTGTCACATACATCACCGATGTAGAATTTATGTATAATCGGTATTTGAATATTAAAAATTTTTGACCACATTTCGTCGAGCTATGCAACATCTGTTTGTTGCTAATATTGAAATAGTAAAAAAAAATATATTAAATATTGTTCATCTATCTGTGAATAATGTTTATTTTCGCATGATTGAACGTTTAAAAAAATGGGAAATGAAAATTTTTTTTTGACTATTTTTTTTTTTTAATTTTTAATGTATGTAGTTAGAAAATTTTGCTGTTGATTCAGAAAAAGTTGATAATAATTGTTTCTGTACGCGTAATCTCCTGACTTTACGAAAACCTCATTTCAACCCTTGTCGACCAGGGTTTTAATGTTTTGTTTACTTTTTAACTAACAGCAGTGGGGAATGCTAGGGATTATATGCAGAAAGTGTGCCACGTACAGCGCCTAGCGGCGGGTGAAGATGAAATTAGTCGGTTAACCCGAGAAAACGTTTTAGAAAATATTATATTTTCATTTGTTTATTTAATATAAATTTAAAACACGCGAAAAATGCACTAACACACCTTTACATATACAATGAAAGCAGATATTTAACAAACCTCGTTATAAAAGAATCTTCTTGAGAGATATAAATCACTTTGGGGTATAGATTATGACTCGAAGGGATGAAATCGTGTTAAGGATGAATCCCATGGTGGCAGCAGTCTACGAAAGCACTTTGAAATGTATTCTGTGAACTCGCATTAACGAACTTGCAATTCAGCTTGCGGTAATCACGATTTCACGCCAACACGAAGAGGAAGCAAAACTCGTGGTTGTTCCGTAAATTCGTGCACGGAGTAAAGTTCAGGGTAGTTCATACAAATTTTGCGTAAGATGCTTCAAGAGTTTCACAGGCATCAACGTGAAATATATAATACAACAATTCTTTGATAAATTTTCGAAACTATGCAACTTTAGTCTATTTTGTGACAATAACTTTATAATATACAGCGAATAACTTTAGATAATAAACTTATATATTTTATACTTAATGACGGCAAAATTTTAAGTATATTCCTTGATTGAAAGATTAAATGAACGGTTTATTACACACATATACAAGATATTCGATATAGAGCAAGTTTAAAGTTGTTAAGCAATAAATTTACAATTTATTGCAATACTTAAAAGTTTGCATATGATATACTTTATTGGGCGCGAGGAGGGAGAGAGGTATTATATATAATTAATTAATTAATAACTTGTGCATGAAGACACAAAGAAGAAAAGTTTGTGACAAAACTTTCATTGTCTTCGTTTATTTTCTCTTGCATATCTTCACTTTTTTTTCTCGCCATACTGCTTCATGTATTATCTTTTATTTCACAATAAATTCTGTTAGCGTCATAAAAATTACCAGAACTCATATCTATGCTAGTGCAGCGGCGTTGCTCCAGAAAAGTTTGTCGGCAGTACGAAGCTTGCCGGAAGGGATGTATGCAATCTTTCTACTCTCTCTCAATTCTCTACTCTTTGGCTATGCGCCATTTTAAGAGTATATCGGACTTTATTTCCGCGTATTGCACACCATTTTTGATATGGTATTTTTTAATTGTATTTTCAAACATTTCATTCAACATTGTATGTAAAACATATTTGTGAAATTAGATTTGTATGAGTAGAAAGATGTTTTTGAATATTGATGCTTAAGTAGAGAGAATTTTGTTTTTAATGGTGTTGGACATTAAGGATCTTTTGATATCCACACCTGTATGATAGTGGACGCGATTGTGGAACATTGCGCAAATCAAATAATCGCGAGACAAACGATAATTTACGATCGTTCATCGACAGCAACTGCACGTGTGTATGTATCGAAAACCGGAATCCAGAAACGATCAATTTAATTGATGAATATGTTCGCGCGATTGAATTTACGATTGATTCGTTAAATGTCCAAGTGTTATTTATGACGTTTCTCTAGTTTGATATATGCAAATACTTTGCTATGCATCACGATCAAACGCGAATATCTCATTACCGAGAATTAGGTTCTAGATTGAGTTTAATATTTATTTCAAATGAAATATAATAGAAAAATTTTATCCATTAAAAAAAATGAGAACACGTTTTAAATTATTGTGTTTATTTTTGAAATGTAATCTTTTGATGGTGAAAAAAAAATTTTTTTTTCATCTTTTATTTGCAGTATTAAATGGGAACGAAGCTGCGAAAAAGATAAACGGCTGAAGCAGAGATATCTCACATCCGCTTTAGAATTCTTTGTGATTTTACGTCGCGTCGTCTCAAAACTGATTTAATCTATCCTCGTTTGCAGCTTCACCACTGTGTATGCCTGGAGCATTGCTTAACTATTTTTCATCGTATAAAAATGGTTACATTGTTAGAAATTTGTATTATACGGTAATTTTTGCATTGATTTGCGTGCGTGAAATATAACGTGTGAAGTCGTATAATTATATGGAGATATATTAGCGTGAAAAAAAAATTTAGCATTTCGTGACAAAAGAAAATGTATGCATATATTTGTGATTTCAACTAGGACATATATATACATTCAATGGTTTTCTCAGAAATGCAAGCACTTAACGGCACAATACATTCAGAGTTTAAAACTTTTCAAGCTATACATGTTTGAATGTTTTTAATGTATAAAATGTATTTTACATTTATAAAAACGCACGATATATTATGACAATTTCACGCTGTATTTTTATTTCCAAGAATATTTTAGGTATTTCATATTTTTTATTGATCATAAGGCTTGTATATTTTTTTTTACAGTTGAAAAGTAGATTTAAAAGCAGAGGTTCGCTAGAAAAAATATCTGAAAGCTTTTTTACAATACGTCCGAGAAATTCTTTTTTTTTTCTGACGAAATTCTACACGAGATATAGTAGAATTTAATTTGCCACAAAGAATTTAGAGTAAATTTTACAAAATAAGAATTTTTAAAAATTGTTATCTCAAAAATTAAACGAGATACAAAAAATTTTAGTCAACACTTTTTGTAGAAAATTTAATTTGAAATCAATTAATTCTCATAACATTTTTCGTTTTCTCCCGTATTTAAGACGTTATCAACGAAAAATCGAAAAAATCACAAAAATGATAGCTACATCTCTTGAATTTCACAAAAAAAAAAAAATTAATCCTCGAAAGGATTTAGACTTTATTTTTGAAAACAGTATTTAGTGTATTTATTGTTAATAAAAAAAATTATAATACACAATTTTTGTTGACTCGACTAATAATATTATATATACATGATAAATATTTGTGAAATTGAGTTGAAAACAT
Organism: Macrocentrus cingulum; assembly: GCA_002156465.1. NCBI lineage: Eukaryota > Metazoa > Arthropoda > Insecta > Hymenoptera > Braconidae > Macrocentrus > Macrocentrus cingulum. The sequence continues at coordinate 5,725 of MVJL01009078.1, read as the reverse complement.
ATTACCATCATTATATTTGGAATAAATACAGTGGGGAAAAAGAGCAGTATATTTACTGCGTAAGTACTTTATTTATATTTTATAAATATGAACCCACAAATATGTGGTGAATAATTTGCATACTCGTTGATAATTGTGATAATGAATTTATGCATCACAGCATTACCACATCCAATGTGACTCTCAAAAGCTACGCTAATGCCGTACACTTCATACGCGATCGTCGATGCGATGTACGCGTCGCAGTATTAATTATTATTATTACATACAATAAAATCTGTAATTTACAGTTCATATAACATCATCAGACGCACAACCACACGTGTTTCCGTCCACTATAATTAAAAATTAACACGAATTATTTTAAATACTTCAAATGACTTTTTTATTATCAAATTTGATTTCGAGATTTGCGTGGTTCGCGTTTATGTCTTTCAATTTCGCAGAGGAATTGCGCTCAAAAAGCGGTGATCTAGATCAAACCTATCTTGGACAAATTGCATGAAAGGTTTAATAATGAATAACAAAGCCTAAAAGCACAGGAAATTAATTAATTTCCATGTATAACAAACGGTGTTACTTTTAATATGAATTCATCCGGAGTGTTAATTAATTTTATATTGTCATCATAAAATCCATTTAAAATACTTTTATTCCTCCTTTGTAGGAACCAGTAGTATTTTAAGTATTAAAAATTTTCTTTCTCATAAAAAAAAAATAATAAAAAATCATTTCCACTCAAATGCCGTTCCATTGAGCGTACAAATGGCACTGCTTCACCGCAACTTCTGATCGACCCAAAATTCTCGCTGATGTGGAGTTCTCTCGTGCATTGTCATGTAAATGTAATGAATCTGCGACATATCTCTGTTGAGAATATATTTTTGAGTCAATTTCGAGTTGATCAGTTCAAAAATACTGTAGCAACACAAGTGTCATATGAAACGATACTTCTGTTTATATACAAACTATAATGAGGGTGCGACCATACGAAGCTGGTGCAGGATATATGTAAATGCAGTAGTGTGAGAAAGGCAGAGGGAGGAGACGAGGGTGAATCCCAGGGCCAATTAGCAGAACTAGGACATGCTGCTTATAAAACAAGACTCGTTAAGCAAAAATATTAAGTTTTATCTTTTACTGGACTGACGCCAGTCGTCCAGTGTGTGTGTGTAGTTGTGGAAAGTTTTTTTTTTCAAGTTTAGTATAGTTATTAATATTATGCGTTATTCATTTGTTCTTTATTTTTTCGTCTAATGCTTTAAAAACTCATTTTACATATTTTAAAAGTTTATATAACCGTAAAATTTCAGCATAATTTTCGCCTTTATAGCCGTGTAAAATGTTTGCTCTCTCTCTCTTTGATGCTGTATATAGCAAAGGCTGACCTTTCACGTACTATCACTACTTAACTTTCTCACATACGCATTGTGCACCATGTTTTCTACAAGTTTTTGATGCTTTTAAAAATTATATCTAACTTGTTTGCAAAAAAAAACGGCAAGTTAATACTTTAGAGTTGCAAAAAAAATTTATTTTATACAATTCTTGAATATTTGAGGGGAAATTTTGGAATACATATATTTTAGTGAAATATTCCATTGGGAGACAAATGAAGAAAACCATAATCACCAGTGCGCAGCATACTTACTACTCGTGGGTTATGTACATTGTTTTATAGCTTTGCAAACTGCTTCAACATGATTTTCTTTACCAGATTCCAAGGTTTTAGCAACGACTGTCACGTTATCACATATATGGGCAAACATAAAACATTCATCAGTTTTCCCTCGGTGACTTTTGTGTCCACCGCTGAGTAAATTTCCACGTTGTGAACCCAAGTATACTTAATTTTTTGTCGGCTTTCATCTTTTGTATTTCAGAGGTATTAATCTAGCAAAGAAGAAAGTGCGTGGTAACAACATTTCATAAAGAGTCCTTCTGATGGCCTTGGGACTAATTAACCCAGACTTTTCTGGAAGACTTGCTGTGTGTATATACAGAAGAAGCTCTTCCGCTCTCTTCTTCTTATACCTCTTTCCCCCTTTGTTTCTCCAGTGTCCGCATGATGAAAAGAACTCGCAGAAACTTCATCGTTCTTAAAATGCTTTTCACTGCTTACACACTCCACGTATTTAGAAGTAACTTCCCTACGGCTTTTCAAGCTCTCTCCCGCATTCATTCATGCATGCGAACCCCAGTGATCTGCTGGAAACAAGCCGGATCACGTTATCTCAGCTTTCCAAACCTGAACATGTTTTCTGTAGTCAGTCAAAACAAGAGGCTATACCCAGATTTATGTAGATCTGCCTTTGGACATCAGCAAGATGTATCTTCACCTCTAGCAACACATTTTATCAATTGTTATCTTTCCTCATTTACTTTCTTCGTCTTAACAAATAGAATACCACGAAAAATCACGTGTCTGATATATTCAGATTTACATCATAATTTATTTTTTGAATAATAAAAAAATTTAGGTGGAATTATTTTACAATAATCGTTGGAAATATTTCATGATTATTAATATTGTTAATATTAATTTTGATCTTGAATTATAGTAAAGAAAAAATTTGACAGATAAATTTATGAGAAAAACAATCGTGATTTGATAAATTGCAAGAGTTTTGCTTGAGTTATTTGGTGTTTTGATCAAGTGATAATTGCATATATCATCGAATCAAGTGACTCTGATAATGAATACAGTGTAATTCTAGCTCGCGGCGGCATTAATTTACTCATCGTGTTGAGCCAACATGCAATGATGTTGCTGAAAGATTTAATTAATGATATCCAACTAATCCACAGCATCATCATATAATAAATTGATCGTTATAAAATTATATTCCGTTGAATTGTCTTTATAATGCAATTTATTTGTTTTATTATATAAATACTGTTCAAAGTTCGTGGTAAGACTTTGATTGAAGTATTTCAGTCAATTTCATGGGTAATTATTCGATAAAATGTTAATTTAAATTATCTTCGCGATGATAACAGCTGAAATATTTTATATTTTGTTGAATTGTCATGATTAGCTGCTACTAATACCGCAATTTTCGATTTTCTTTACAATCTACATTAAAATCAAATTCGATATGAAGTTGAATCATTTAATTATGCACAATAATTTCATGAGATTGAACTAATCTCATGGAAATTTTGAAAGCAGTTTCAGACTTTGATGTAAGTTCACGTTTCTTTCATGTAACTTGTTGCAATTGCAGAATATTTGAGTAGAAAATTAATTAATTAATTAATTTCGATATCGATTTCGTCGTGCATTTCTTTTAATTGACGAATAAAGGTTGAATGAAATAAAAGGTTTTTGAACTAATTGCAATTTCATTTATTATGCGATTTTGAATTGGCCAACTACACGGCGAGATTCGCACCATAACATTTTTTTTCAGTGTAAAATACAATAATCTGATCTTGAATATCAAGAAAAAATATTTTAACTAATCATTAATTTTTTTGTTTTATTATTTTGTCATTTTTAGATGGTACAAGAAAATTTAGTTCATAAAATCTGTGATGTTCTTGTCTTAGATAACGATGTGGAAAGTGTTAATTGTCTTTAGACGCTGATGAGATGAACCATCTCAAAGTTTTCACCTAAATTTTCTGATCGTTTAACCTCGTTGTCACCCTTGTGTCAACATCCTATAAATGAGTTTCTCAAATTAAGTATAATGGGCATTGAGTGGAGTCGAAGGTGTGGTCGATATTAAGTTGAAAGTTTGCGGATAAAGTCAACTGCACTTACGGATAATGTTTTATTAACAATTCAATGCTGGATTTTTTTTTCTTATTCTAGCTGAGTTTAGAGTTTTTTTGAAACAGCTGTGCGCTTTATGTCATTAAGACCGTGTGTGTATATTTTTAATGAGTAATCTTAAAATACATGCTACGAGAGATTTAATTTTATCGCTAATTGATGGAGTGCATTTGAATAAAAGGCAGGCGGCCGTTGACACTCTGGTTAAATAATTACGTTAACTAATTAGTTCAGAGGAAGTTTTATATGAGTAAACTATGCATAACCCGACACGCTCTGGTGGTTTCGCCTTCTACGAGGGTAACAACCTCGTGTCTACAGATTGCGCTTTCATTCTGGCCCTGTCTCATTTTCCCGCCGCAGTTGCACTCAAGTACGTGCGTATTATGGCTTATATGTTAATATATATATATATATATATGCATTTTTATATTCGTGCATCGACGTGCTATAGAAATATTCCCGTGGGTATATATATTTAGAATTCACTTTGAATATCTGTTGAAGCTGATGGATTAGTTGAATTTGTCGTCGGTATATCGTCATTCAAATTTCACTTGTATGGCCGAAATAATTATTTTCAATGTTGTTTTTTATTTATAACGTTGTGTTTAAAATTTTAAATCTTTGAAAAATGAAAATTAACAATTAAAAATGATAAATATACTAATTTTAAGAGTAAAATTTTCAAAAAAACCATTTTTAAATATGTTTATGCTTGTTTTTTTAGGGTAAATTTTTTTTTTTAATTTCAAGACTCAAGAAATAATGGAAATTTACTTTTTTTTTTGGCAGTGAAATATTAGTGGTAATGAGGTTGGTATTTTTATCTATATTAATAAAAATAAAATGGGCATGTATGTGCGCGCATCACTCGAGAACGGCTGAAGCGATTGGGATAATTTTTTTTTGTTGTGTTCGTTATGTTTCAGAGAAGGTTTGTAAAAAAAAATTCGAAAGAAAAAAACATTAAAAAAAACATTTTTCAAAGACATCCGAATGCACAAGTATTGCTGACGATGCATTCTAGATGTCTCCAAGGCCAAAAGCATTATATATATAGAAATAATTATTTTATCGTGTTTATTTTATTTTAAATGTAAATTTATATTTTTATAATAATAATAAAGTTTAATGTTTTTAATAATATTAATTAACGTGGAAAGAAAAATGATGAGTAAAATTTGAAATAGAAATTTCCAATCGGAGCTCGGTGGCGCCGCCCCTCCGAGATCGCTGAACTACTTATTAATTAACGTGGAAAGAAAAATGATGAGTAAAATTTGAAATAGAAATTTCCAATCGGAGCTCGGTGGCGCCGCCCCTCCGAGATCGCTGAACTACCGCGCAAAATGGATGCTGGCTTCCTCACGCCAAGTTCGCGTCGCGTAGAATTAAAAACGTTGAAAAATCGTCGGAAATATCGCGTTGACCGTGGTGATAAGTGGTTAAATACTTAGTGTGTGAGTGTAGTGTTCGCGTCGCGTAGAATTAAAAACGTTGAAAAATCGTCGGAAATATCGCGTTGACCGTGGTGATAAGTGGTTAAATACTTAGTGTGTGAGTGTAGTGTAACGTGTAGTGAACGTAAACGTGTGTTTTTGTGAGAAAATTCGGTGGAGATTTCGTCGAAAAAGACAAGCTTGTCAGTCAAGGCCAACTGCCATGAAATTTTTTCGTGTCTCGTGCGACTGAGATTGTTGCCTGTCGAAACCTGTGTCCTGGTCCGTCGTGTCTGCCTTTTATGTAGTAAATAAAGCTTCTCAGTATACTCGTGTATGTAATAGACAATAGTGTGTGATAAATTTGGACAATGTGTGCTGCAAATCAACGCTCCAACGCCACAGTGTCCAGCGGGAATCATCGCGAAAATCACTTAATGGCGTTTCCAAGGTATTTTAAAGTCATTTCTACGTGTCAATATCGATATACATAAATATTTAA